>PVKP010006631.1:0-68409 GCA_004027715.1 Plecturocebus donacophilus | reverse complement strand
ATGAAGAGTAAATAAAAAGTGAGAAAGCTGAGTTGGTAAAGGTAGAAATCTATGAATGGAAATTTTAAAAATTAACACATTAGTTGGAAAGGAATGTGAGGGATACCAGAACATAATTTGTATGCTGATAGGAACAGTTTTATGGAGACAGGATTTGGTGACTTACTGTACTGGGAAATAGTGGAGAGGAAGCCAAGGATTATAGGCAAGATTGATAGTAGTGCCATTTATTAAGATCAAGACTATAGAAGCAAGGGCAAATGTATTTGCCTACAAAGATCATATGTTTCCACCACACTAGAGAGGCTTTCAGAAGGAGAACTGTAAAATTTGACTAAGCTTCTCCAGACTGCACCACTTTCTGATGTAATTAATCTCTTGATGAAGTTAAAACCTCTTAAAAGTCTCAGGCTATGCTAATCCAATCTAGCAGCCACACAAGCCAAGTGAATAATAATGGACTTGTACTGGTGAAAGGGACACTACACATGGAAGAGGGCCCTAAATTCACAGCTGATGGAAGAGCAGTCATGCTTTTGTAATCAAAATACCGAAGACCTTACAAACCAGTAACTTTCAAACAGTGGAACCAGACATTTTTCTGAAGAAATTAATCAAATTTAATATCGTTTACACTCTCTAATGCTCATTAATGATGTGGTTTCTTACACTCTCGTTACCTCTGATATTACAGTGAATTTCCATGGAAGTATTTTCAGAGAGCTTGGGTCTCTGAAATAAGCATCAGTTCTCCTAACAACCCAGGGAAATGAATTTCTCCAGCTGGTTGAGAGGAGTGCCTGAGGAGAAAGGCAGAAACTAGACAATACAATTTTGACCTAATAAGTCATTTTGATGTTCATGATAGGCGTCTGGCAAACGTTTGAGGAAATGAATGTACGGAGAATGAATGGGCTTCAGGTACTTTTACAAGACCTTCGCCCTTTTGAAAGGAATGAAGGATGCAACCATCTACAAAAAGTTCCATTTGTATTATTCAGCAATATGTAAAGAGCTGGAATTTGGTATCGCCCTCTAGCCTGATGGCCGAACTGCTGAAAGCTCCACAGTATTCATATCCCCAGAACAAACAACTCGATCACCTGATCCCTGCTCAGAAGCCCCAGGTCCCTTCCATCCCCAGTGCTTTCGCGTGGCCCAGTTTTAAAAAGCTGCGGAGGGACGGACGGGATGCCAGGAAGCCTGTTGATTCAACATGCCACCCAATTCACGGGTTCCAGGTGTTACCGGGCTGGGAAAAGCTTTGAGACTCTGGGCAACCGCTTTCCTCCCCTTCCCCCCATAGAGCAAGGAAGACCAGGCCCCCACTTCTTCCCGCATACGGCTCCCCATAGCCTCTTCCCTTACAGGACCAGGCCCTAGGAGCCTGGTTCCCCACCTGACCAATGCGAGAAATACGCTCTCTAGTCGGAACTTTACCTGCCTGAAGCCGGGCGCTCCTCTACTGCGCTAAGCCCCCACCGAAGAAAATGGAGTCGTCGAACCGAGACTGGGAAAGGATAGTACGGAGCCACCGCACGACCCCTCCGCCGCCACCGCCGCCGCTGCTGCGTCAACGTACTACGTCATTTCCGGCTCCCTGTCACTGGGAGTGGGCGGGGCGTTTCTTATTATCTCTGCGGCTTTTGGGGGATTTCGTCTTGGAGGTGCGAAAGCTAGCCGAAGCGGCTCAGGATAGCAGCTGTCACAGGGTCCCCGGAACAGAGCGAGAGTTTCTTAAGTAACCAGGCTCGGCCGGTTTCTCCGGCCGCTCTAGCAAAATAAACCGTAAAGCTCAAAGTCGGGCTTCTTCACTTCCTTCTCTCTGTGGTTTCGCCTTCAGCTTCCGGTTCCGGGGAGAGGCCGAGTTTTCGAAGATTTCAGGCTCTGCGGTATAGCTAGGATGGCTGTGGTACCGCTACTGTTATTGGGGGGTTTGTGGAGCGCTGTGGGAGCGTCCAGTCTGGCTGTCGTTACTTGCGGCTCTGTGGTGAAGCTACTCAATACGCGCCACAACGTCCGACTGCACTCACACGACGTGCGCTATGGTTCAGGTAATGCTGGGGACCGAGCTTGGGTGGGCTGGGGAGGCCTGGGAGCCTCTGGAGGGGCGGGGCCTACAGAAAATCTGAGGGTGTGGTCTGGGAAGGTTCGGGGTTCCCTGGGAAGATTCCTCAGGTCTAGAGGAGTCAGAGAACTCAGTTGTTCTAAAGCATCTTAATCGCAAAACCACTTAATATTTGCTAAGCTACTGGCCAGGCACGTTACCTGTATTCTTTTTCCGATTATTAACTTTCCTGTAAGGTGATACGATTGTTATCCTCATTTTGCAGATGAGGAAACAGACGCAAAGAAATTAAATAGTTTATTCAAAGCCTTGCAGCTCTCAAATGACAAAGTCAGGGTTCTATCCAAATCTATCCAGATTCAAAGCCTGCTTTAGAAACAAAATTACAGTAAGTGCTGTGTCTAAAATTTTAAAGTTACAGAAAGTACTGTATCTGAAACTTTAAACTCCAAGAGCTCACTCTTTGACTACAACCCTTTGTCTTACAGCTCTTCTGCATCTTACACTTGCTCCTCAATTTGTATCTTTTGGCCCCCTTATACCCAAACCTTAACATCCTTCTTGTAATGAACTTGGAGCAGTGACAAGAATTGCAGAGAAAAATGCTTTTTTTTTTTTAGGAGTCTCCAAAAAAGAGACTGTCACCCAGGCTGGAGTGCAGTGGCCTGATCTCAGCTCACTGCAACCTCTGCCTCCTGGATTCAAATGACTCCAGCCTCAGCCTCTCGAGTAGCTGGAACTACAGGCGCGTGCCACCACGCCTGGCTAATTTTTGTGTTTTTAGTAGAGACAGGGTTTCGCCATGTTGGCGAGGCTGGTCTCAAACTCCTGACCTCAGGTGATCCACCCACCTCGGCCTCCCAAAGTGCTGGGATTACCGGCGTGAGTCACTGCGCCCAGCGAAAACCAATTTTTTTAGCATTTGAAATTAAAATGTTTAGGAATAAATTTTATGTGGATTCATTCATTAAGCATAGGTCTTAATGAGTTCCTACTATATAGCTAGAATTGTACTACATACAGGAGACTCAGTAGTGATAATCATTTAAGCAAATTACAAGACAATAAAAACAGACCAAAAAAAGAAAGTCTTATCTGTCTGAAAAAGAAGATAAACTTAAAAAAAAATAACAAAATAATGAAGGGTCAGCTAGTGAGATGTGAGAAGCATCTAAGATAACTGGTAGATTTCTGTCTTGGATGACTGATGATGCTGTTTGCTGAGGGAGGAGAGTTCTCTCAGGCGTGCTAGTCTGTGGTTCATGAGTCCCAAAACTTACCTGATCAGTTAGACTAGGCAAGGACCTGAGTTGTCATCACTGGGATGTCTTAATAATCCTAGCACCCATTCAGTGAAGATTACCATGTTGTTAGGCTTATTTTTTAATTTGTTTCAGTTTCCTGCTTTGGATCTACTGAATTAGAGTGGCAGTGAGAGAGGCTTGGCAGTAGGGATCTGTAGGTTTAAAAAGCTCTTCAGATGGTTTTTATTTTTTTATTTTTGGAGACAGTCTCACTCTGTCACCAGGCGCCAGACTGGAATGCAGTGGCGCGACCTCGGCTCACTGCAACCTCCGCCTCCCAGGTTCAAGCAGTTCTCCTGCCTCAGCCTCCCGAGTAGCTGGGACTACAGGTGTGCGCCACCACGCCCAGCTAATTTTTTTGTATTTTTGGTAGAGACACGGTTTCACCATGTTGGCCAGGATGGTCTCGATCTCTTGACCTGGTGATCCGCCCGCCTTGGCCTCCCAAAGTGCTGGGATTACAGGCATGAGCCACCGCGCCCGGCCCAGATTTTTTATTTGTTAATTTCTTGCATTTGAAGTACATGGTGACATCTTTGGCCTGAAATTCTGTTTGCCACAGTCCTTCACTATGACACAACTGCAACCAGCCACTTTACAGGATTTCCTTATGTGTCATTTTTACAGAGGCTTAGCCATTTCTCTGGTTTCTTACAGTCATCAATCTTGTTTTTTGTTTTTTGTTTTTTTTCTTACTTGTATCCAAAGTCACATGAAAGCATCATCAATCTTAATTGGGTTGATTTGGTGTTCAGCACCAAGGGCTCCCAAATACTTGGGCTTGACATACACAGGCTCTTCACGGTTGGATGCAAACAAAGATGGCCTTGGCTCTTGTCTAAGGCTTTGGTAGTTTTGCAGATTCCACCCAGTAGGCCATCATGGATGAGGGTGTTCTTCAGCACCTCTGTAGAGGTATTGTATTGTAAAGCAGTATTAATATCCATAACACCTCCAGCAGCAGTGTCTTCCTTGGCCATGATGGTGGGTTACTGGTGAAGCTGAGTCTTGAGCACACTCGAGCTTCTGTTTCTGAGCATGTTGTCCATGGCAGAGAAAGAGAGTTGGCTTTCTTTTCTTAACTGCAGGTAGTGGGCAGCAGTCAGTGACAGGTGTAACCTCTGTGGATGACAGCAACAGTTACTGGAGGATACGGGGGAAGACCGCCACAGTGTGTGAGAGGGGAACCCCCATCAAGTGTGGCCAGCCCATCCGGCTGACACATGTCAACACTGGCCGAAACCTCCATAGTCACCACTTTACTTCACCTCTTTCTGGAAACCAGGTGAGGTGGCTTTTAATGTATTGATGGATCATTGCTGCCCTGCATTACTCAGTGGATGGTGGTTTGATTTCTTGGTTCTTAACTGTTTCTTTTCCAGGTGTAGATATTCTCTTTAGTGCAGACCTAGGGAAATGGCTCTGCTTTCTTGTTTTTTGTCACCCAGGCTGCAGTGTAGTGGCATTATCTCTGCTCACTGCAACCTCCACCTCCTGGGTTCAAGTAGTTCTCTTGTCTTGGCCTCCTGAGTAGCTAGGACTACAAGCGTGCTCCACGACACCTGGCTAAGTTTTGTATTTTTAGTAGAGATAGGGTTTCACCATAATGGTCAGGCTGGTCTCAAACTCATGACCTCAGGTGATCCACCTGCCTCGGCCTTCCAAAAGTGTTGGGATTACAAGCTTGAGCCACCGTGCCTGGTGGCTGTGTTTTATAAACGTGAAGAAAATTGTTTCTGGTCCAAGTGGAGACAACAACTAAACTAAATCGAGAAATGGGAAGGACAGACAGACTAGGTATATATTAGCATATCATAAGTTCTGATATTGTGCAATAAAGGAACTCAATGTTTTCCAACTTGCAGTTAGTTTTTTTTTTTTTTAAATGATGCTAACTAGTTACACTAGGAAAATGGATTTGCTATTGTGTCATTATTATTTTTTTTAAACATAGAGTCTCGGTCTGTCACCCAGGCTGTAATACAGTGGTGTGATCTTGCTTGCTGCAGCCTTGCCTTCCTGGGCTTAAGCACTTCTCCTACCTCAGCTCCCACTACATGCTTATGCCACCATGCCTGGCTAATTTTTGTGTTTTTTTGGTAGATGCAGGATTTTGCCTTGTTGCCCAGGCTGGTCTCAAACTCCTGAGCTCAAGCTCTCTGTCCACCTCAACCTCCCAAAGTGCTGGGATTACAGGCCTAAGCCACTGCGCCCGGCCTTGTGCCACTGTTTTAAGCCTTGAGTTGTCAAGGGATGTTGACCCCTGAATGACTCCTTCCCTATCCCCACTGCCTGTATACAGTTTTCCCTATTAACATCTTATCTTAGAAGGGTAAATTTGCTACATTTAATGAAGCAATACTGAGACAGTTTTATTAACTAAAGTTCACAGTTTTATTCTGATTCCCTTAGCGTTTTTGTTTGTTTATTTGTTTGTTTTTGACAGAATCTCTCTCTGTCCCAGGCTGGAGTGTAGTGGCATGATCTCCATTTGCTTCAACCTCTGCCTCCCGGGTTCAAGCTATTCTGCCTCAGCCTCCTGAGTAGCTGGGATTATAAGCATCTGCCACCATGCGTGGCTAATTTGTGTGTGTGTGTGTGTGTGTGTGTGTGTGTGTGTGTGTACATATATATATATTTTTTTTTTTGTCAGAGTTTCGAACTGTAGCTAGGGCTGGAGTGCAGTGGTATGATCTCGGCTCACTGCAACCTCTGCCTTCTGGGTTCAAGCGATTCTCCTGCCTCAGCCTCTGAGTAGCTGGGATTACAGGCATCTGCCACCATGCCTGGCTAATTTTTTGTATATTTTTAGTATAGACAGCGTTTCACTGTGTTTGTCAGGCTCATCTCTAACTCCTGACCTCGTAATCCGCCCGCCTTGGCCTCCCAAAGTGCTGGGATTACAGGCATGAGTCACCACGCCCGGCCAATTTTTGTATTTTTAGTAGAGACAGAGTTTCATCATATTGGCCATGCTGGTCTCAAACTCCTGACCTCGTGATCCATCCACCTTGGCCTTCCAAAGTGCTGGAATTGTAAGTGTGAGGCCACTGCACCCACCTCCTTAGTTTTTACCTAATGTTCTTTTTCTCTTCCAAGATACATTACATATACTTGTCATGTCTCATTAGGCTGTTCTTGGATGTGACAGTTTTTCAGACTTCCCTAGTTCTTGATGACCTTGACAGCTTTGAGGAGTGGTAGTCAGGTGTATTGTAGAATGCCCTTCAGTTGGAATTTGTCTGTTTTTCTTGTGATTAGACTAGTCTTATAAAGGATTTGGGAGGAAGATCACAGAGGTAAAGTGCCATTGTTAGCCAATCATATCAGGGGTATATACCGTCTTTATGATTTATGACTGTTGATGTTGACCTTGATTACCTGGCTGAAGTAGTGTTTATTGGTTGGGTTTCTCCTGTAAAGTTACGCTTTTCATTTTCCCCCTTTCCATACACTTTTTGGAAGGAAGTCACTATGTGCATTTCACTCTTACAGACTGGAGAGTTATGCTCTCTTTACCTTACAGTGGAATATCTACATAGTTTATTTGGGATTTTTCCATATAGGGGATTTGTCTCTTTTCCCCAATTTATTTATTTATTCAGTTATTTACATTAGTATAAACTCATGGATAGTTTATACTTTGTTATAATCTAATACTACTCTATTTTGTTGCTCAAATTGTTCCAACTTTGACTATTTGGAATTCTTTCAGCTGGCTTTGTGTCTATTTGACAGTATCCCATTGTGTGTGTGTGTGTATATGTGCATACACTTTAAAGCACTTCTTAACTTTCTGGCACCAAAAGATGCTACAGGCTCATCTTGTTTATTTCTTGCTCCAGTACTAGAATCGGCTATTTCTCCAAGGAGCTATGCTTCTTTTTATTGGAGAGTGGTATTAAAACCAAGTTCTAGGGCTTATGTAAGCTTGTTGCTACTGTAATGTTTCTTTTAGGCCCTCTCACTTGACAGAATAAAGAACTGTATCTGGCCAGGCGTGGTGGCTCACGCCTGTAATCCCAGCACTTTCGGAGGCTGAGGCAGGTGGATCACAAGGTCAGGAAATCAAGACCATCCTGGCCATGGTGAAAGCCCATCTCTACTAAAATACAAAAAATTAGCCAGGCTTGGTGGTGCATACCTGTAGTCCCAGCTACTCAGGAGGCTGAGGCACGGGAATCACTTGAGCCTGGGAGATGGAGGTTGCAGTGAGCCGAGATCGTGCCACTGTACTCCAGCCTGGTGACAGAGCAAGACTCTGTCTCAAAAAAAAAAAAGAAAAGAAAAAAAAAAGAAAAAAACTGTATTTGTGTATGCTTACTCATGTATATATACATATCTATAAATATTTATATGTGTAGCCATCTGTATCTATATATATATTAAGTTAAATGAGGTTTCTTTTTCTTTTCCTTTTTTTAAGATGGGCTCTTGCTGTGTTATCCAGACTGGAGTGCAGTGGCTATTCACAGGTGTGATCATAGTGCACTAGAGCCTGCCTCAACCTCCTAAGTAGCTGAGAATACAGGCATGCCCCACTGTGCCTGGCTAGGGTTCTTATTGATGTCTTTAGCTATAATCCATTACCACATAAATCATCCTAGCCTCCTTCCTATGTTAATTTGTAAATTCCCACTCCAACAGTAAGATACCTTGCTCCCACCATCTGCCATTCATATATTGAACTTGTTCAGTTCCAGTATACAAATACAGCAGTGTTAGAATTACATACTGGTACCCTTCTGGGAAACAATTTTATTAAGTAGAGTGCATGCACACACACACACACACACACACACACACACACACACACCCCTGAAATAACCAGTAATTGTTCAATTGCCATTGTATAGAAACCGAATATTTGGCCTTGTGGAGAATAGGATTTAGATGAGGAGTAGAATATAGAAAACTTTCTCTTTCACTGCCTTTTTAGAAAGAAAGAAAAAAAAACCAATATAGAGAACTTGCTATGTTTTGCTCAGTTAGTATTTGCTATCTCATTTAATTCTCACAGTTGCTCTGTAGGGTGATATTGTGATCATTTTATAGAGGAGAAAACAGAGGCTCAAAAGATTTACAGAGGAAGGTATCAAGTTGAGATTCAAGGTCGGCCTGACTCCAGAGTCCATTCCCTTTTGAACTTGTCATCAGGCCATTTAAAAGCTACTTAAGGGAATGAAACAGTAATATTTAAAGTCAAATAATGAGGGATACAAAGTATTTTAAGGGCCAAATGTGGTGGCTCATGCCTGTAATCCCAGCACTTTGGGAGGCTGAGGCGGGTGGATCACTTGAGGCTGGGAGTTTGAGATCAGCCTGGTCAACACGGTAAAACCTTATCTCTATTAAAAAATTACAAAAATTAGCTGGGTGTGGAAGCACATGCCTGTAATCCCAGCTACTCTGGAGGCTGAGGCATGAGAATCACTAGAACCTGGGAGGCGGAGGTTGCAGTGTGCCGAGATTGTG
Source organism: Plecturocebus donacophilus (assembly GCA_004027715.1). NCBI lineage: Eukaryota > Metazoa > Chordata > Mammalia > Primates > Pitheciidae > Plecturocebus > Plecturocebus donacophilus. The sequence continues at coordinate 59,562 of PVKP010006631.1, read as the reverse complement.
CCACTGCACTCTAGCCTGGACAACAGAGCGAGATGCTGTTTCAAGAAAATAAAGTATTTTAAGGCCAGCGTGGTGACTCACACCTATAATTCCAACACCTTGAAAGGCCAAGCCAGGAGAATCACTTAAGATTAGTGGTTTGAGACCAGCTGAGGCAACATAGTTGCCTACAGATTTTTTTTTTAATTACCAGGATGTGGTGGTATACACCTGTAGTAATAGCTACTCAGGAGCTGAGTCCATAAGATTACTTGAGGCACTGCACTCCAGCCTGGGCAACAGAGCAAGATCCCAACTCTTTTTTTTTTGAGACGAAGTTTCACTTTTGTCACCCAGGCTGGAGTGCAATGGTGTGATCTTGGCTCACTGCAACCTCCACCTCCTGGTTCAAGTGATTCCCCTGCCTCAGCCTCCTGAGTAGCTAGGATTACAGGCTCCTGCCACCATGCCCAGCTAATTTTTGTATTTTTAGTAGAGACAGAGTTTCAGCATGTTGGCCAAGCTGGTCTCTAACTCCTGACCTTAGGCGATCTGCCCGCGTGGGCCTCCCAAAGTGCTGAGATTACAGGTGTTAGCCACCATACCTGGCCAAGGTCCCAACTCTTCAAAAGAAAAAAAGTCATAATATTTTAATACTATAATAGAAAATATGAGGCAAATATAGTATTAATTGTAAAATAAGTGTTTGGACAATAATCTTTTTCTTTCTTTTTGATGCCATGACTCAGATAGAAACCATGGACCATAATCGTATAGCAATGAATTTTTTTTCTCTTACATCCTTTGTGTCTTTTTTTGCTCTGTCATCCAAGCTGGAGTACAGTGATATGATCATGGCTCACTGCAGCCTCGACCTCCCGAACTCAGGTGATAGCTGTAGTAGCTGGGTACTATAGGCATGTACTACCATACCCAGCTAATTTCTTTTATGTTTTTTTAGGATATGGTTTCACCGTGTTGCCCAGGTTGGTCTCAAACTCCTAGGCTCAAGGCATCTGTCTGCCTCAGCCTCCCAAAGTGCTAGGATTACAGGCCTGAGCCACTATGCCTGGCCACCTCTGATTTTTTATTTCAAGGTGGCCTTCTTTTTCTTCCCATTCCCTCCCACCCCTTTTCAAGCCCTTGTTAGCCATGCTAATGTTACTACCTTCTGTGTTTTCCAGGAAGTGAGTGCTTTTGGTGAGGAAGGTGAAGGTGATTATCTGGATGACTGGACAGTGCTCTGTAATGGACCCTACTGGGTGAGAGATGGTGAGGTGCGGTTCAAACACTCTTCCACTGAGGTACTGCTGTCTGTCACAGGAGAACAATATGGTCGACCTATCAGTGGGCAAAAAGAGGTGCATGGCATGGCCCAGCCAAGTCAGAACAACTACTGGAAAGCCATGGAAGGCATCTTCATGAAGCCCAGTGAGTTGTTGAAGGCAGAAGCCCACCATGCAGAGCTATGAATCTAGAGGCTCTGAGCCACTGTGAACACAGTGTTCATAGACTTCTGTTGCTGCCTCACCTTGGTATCCCTGCCACAAGTTCCTTGGTCAGTGGCCATGTCACCATTGAGATGAAGACATACAACAGAAAATAGTGGCTGTGTTTGGAAGCTTCAGCCCTGCACACTTGAACTTCACTCTCCCAGACTTACATGGGCCGGTTCTTTCTGAGTAGAGGAATTGCTGGTTAAGGGGCAGATGTTTTTTATTCATATTGATAAACTGAGGGGAGCATCCCTCTTAGCTGAGAAACTTTTACTCCTCAGGAGCTTGGCATCATGGACTGTTAATGTATGTGATTTTTCCCCTATTTTCTCTCTCCAAAATCATAAAAACAATAATTTTATTATTAGTCACTATGTTGTTATTATGTGTGTTATTTCATTATCTGCTTAATCCTTGAGTCCTAAGACTCTGGAGATGCTATGAACCTTCGGTGTGGGTCCTTTAAAGAACTTTACTTGCATCCAAACCTTTTCTCTCTCTACTTTGACTTCTCTCCAGACATCTCATTTTTAATAGATCTTTGACTATTTATAGCTAAAAACTCTCAAAGAATATCACATAACAAACAGCCAGTGAAATGTTTGCTTTGTATCTGTTATTCCAAATGAGAAAAAGGGGTGGGGTAGAAAGAAAGAACCAGTATGCACTGCTAAATACTAGGTACCATATTATAGATCTTACCTCATTTAATTTTCACAGGATTAGCATAGGGTAATACTACATTTTAACCAGTGCAACAGAAAAGTGGAGTAACTGCCTGAATTCTGTTTTTTTTTTTTCTTTTTTGAGACAAGGTCTTTGCTGTCACCCAGGTGGGAGGGATGCAATCGCAGCTTATTATAACCTTGACCTCCTGTGTCAGTTTTTGGTTTATTGTAGAGAAGAGGTCTCACTATGTTACCCAGGCTGGTCTGGAACTCCTGGGCTCAAGCGATCCTCATGCTGTGGTCTCCCAAAGTGCTGGGATTACAGGGATAAGCTGCCATGATTGGCTTACTGCCTGAATTCTTAAAACTAATCATTTTGGAATAGTAATCCAGCTGTTGATGACTCATGTTTTTTTAACTACATGACAATTGTGTTTAGCTTTTGGAAAACAAGTCCTGTTTTTTGGACAAACATAGATACATCTTTCTCTAAAAAGATGGATAGAAAACTACTTTTGTCCTCTGCCTACCTGATTTCCTCCTTTCCTATGTCAGTTACAGAAAATTTGCTCCTGTAGCTTTCCATCATGGTATTGGTGACCAGAGATGGCTGCCATCTGCTGGAATTTCAGTGACTAACAGCCTTTTTTATTTTTGGGAACTTCTGGGTTTTGTTCTTTTTTCTATTTGCTTTGTTAATACAGAACATTTAGAGACCAGTTCTGTGCCAAACATGGCCCATGACATTAAAAGACTTGGTCTCTTTTACAAGGATTTGTGGTCTCAAAAAATGGAGGCCATGAATTAGTTGAGCTCCACTGCTGCCTCTACTGCCCCTCCCACTCCCCGACTCCCCGTATTTATTCTGCTTGTGTTGATCCCTTAAGATCTCTCCAGAAAGAAATAGAAAAATGATAAAATCAACATGTTAAGCTATGAGATAGTTGGGAGTAGGGCTAGTAACAGTCTAGGGAGAAGGAAGGAAGTGATAGTCTTGGCTGAATAAATAGATTAGATAGCATGAACCAGAGTAGGGATATGTGTTGCATGGCACCCCTCCTTGACTTGGACAGAGGTTTTCAGTAAATTAGGCCTTCCTGAGCATTCAGAGGACATACCCTGGGTGAAGGCTGCAGATTACAAGGAAGATGACACAAATATAGTGCTTGAGAGGTAAGTATGACCTTGAAACAGCGTTGGAGCTCTTGGGGAGATGTGAAATCACTGATGAGAGGACTAGATAAGGGAAAAAACCTGTCAGAGAAGTAAAAGCAACTTTGGGCTGCAAATAGGTGAAAGATGAAATGGGTGTTTTATATGAGGGAGCCAAAAAGAAACTCTGAGTAAAATCTTGAAGGATATTTATGGAGATTAGGATGAAAGGAGGGAAGGGGCATGAAAAGAGACATGACCTACTCCATAATACTTATTTTGAAACCCTCAGGGCCAGGCGCAGTGGCTCACACCTGAAATCCCAGCACTTTGGGAAGCTGAGGTGGGTGGATCACCTGAGGTCAGAAGTTTGAGACAAGCATGGCTAACATGATGAAACCCCGTTTCTACTAAAAACACAAAAAAGTTAGCCGGTCGTGGTGGGGTGCACCTTTAATCTCAGCTACTTGGGAGGCTGAGGCAGGAGAATCGTTTGAACCCGGGAGGTGGAGGTTGCAGTGAGCCCAGACTGCGACATTGCACTCCTGCTTGGGCAACAAGAGCAAAATTCCATCTCAAAAAAAAAAAAAAAAAAAAAATCCTCAGGATTTTCTTAGCTTGTGCTGTATTATCAGTATCATTCAGATACTGATCCTTGGTATCAGCACAGTAACTATGAGAGACCTTTGTCCTGTTCTCTCATTTTACAGAGAAGGAAGCAGGCAAAACTATTTTGCTAAAGGGCAAGAACAATATTCAGTACTTTCGCAGTATCTCCCCTCTTCAGGGCCCAGTTCGTACTATAAAAGTAGATCCATCAGAACAGTGTTCAAACAGTAAATGAATTAAAAAGTCATTGGCCAGGAACGGTGGCGCGCGTCTTTAGTCCCAGCTACTCAGAAGGCTGAGGTGGGAAGATCCCTTGAGCCTGCAGGAGTTCGAGACCAGACTGGGCACTATTGCGGTCCTCGTCTCAAAAAAAACAAAAAACAACTCTAATATTAGTTTTCTCTGTGGCTGGAATGGGGCGGGATTTTTGAGGCCTCTTAATTACCTCCTAGTTTCCGCCTCAGTAATTTTCAAACAGGATCTTAAATAAGATGAGAGTGCTACCAGGTCTGACCCGGGTGTAACTTCCGCAGAACACTAAGCTCAGGCCTAAGTGGCCAGGAGGACTCCAACTCCCCTGACCCTGAAAGTGAGCTCTCCCGGCCAAAATGAGCCAGCCAAGTCCACCGCAGCCCAGGAAGTGGGCCTGGACTCGGACCCCCGCGGGACTCCGAGCCCTGCGGTTCCAGGCACCGTGGGGAGCGCCCGGGGCGTGTGTCAGCTCTCCGACGGCTCCCCAGCGCCCTAGTCCCGGGGCCACACCCGCTCCTAGCGCACGCAGCCGGTCGGCCCTGCTGGGTCGCGGGGCGTGGTGGGGCTGAGGAGGAAGGCCGTTGGCTGGCTGGCGGGCTGTGGGAGGCGGGGCTCGCGTGCGCACCAATGCTTCCTAGCTCAGCGCTGCTCCTGCGCGCGCGGCTGGTCGGCCCGCGGCTGCGCTGCGCGGATCCGGCGTCGGGGCCCGGCATGGCGGGGGCCGGGGCCAAGCCGGGCCGGACCCGGACCTAAATGCCTCTGTTCTTCTCTGCGCTGTTGGTCTTGCTGCTGGTTGCGCTTAGCGCTCTCTTTCTAGGCCGGTGAGGGGCTCCCGGCCGCGGCAGTGGCGGCGGGAGGGAAGGGGCGGAGAGGAGGAAGAAAGACTGAGGAGGGGGCGCGCGCTGGACTGAGGCGCGGGAGGCAGAGTGGGTAGGGTTGAGGAGGGGAAGCGCGGCGAGGGGAGGGATCGTGCGGGGGCGCGCGGCCTGAGCTGCAGGGAATGGTCTGCGAGTGGGAGAGACTGAGGAAGCGGGCGGGGCCTGAGGAAATGCTGAGGCCAGGAACTGAATAGGAGTATGAGGAAGGGGCCTGGTTCAGTGGCCTCGCTTTCCCCCTCTCCCCTCACCCCCGAATGTTCTCTTTGCCAAGCGCGAAGGGCACCTACAGCATAGGTCTGGGGAGAACAGCATTCTAGCTGCCGGTTCTGACCTCAAAGTGCCTTCTCACGGATACCTATCTGCGGGGTGGGGGCAGGAGACGGAGACCCTCTGGGGAGTGTGATGGCGTGATGGCATATCTGACAGAGCTGCCTCCGCTTTGACTCCTGCTGGGGCCTTCTGTCTTTGCCTCTGGGATTCCTAACAATTTGAGAGATTTTTTTTTTTTTGTCACCAACTTAGAGGGTGGAGTTTCTGGTTTCCTCTGGGTGGAGGGGTCAGTCGAGAGCTAGGATCTTGATCAACGTCGCTGAATGTCTGTGACAGAGTGGCGCTTTGAGAGAAAGGAGCGTTGCTCAGATCCAGTTTCAGGAAACGACCTTTTTGCAAAGCTTCGTAAGACCATCAAGGGGTGAGGGAAACCATCATTGGAAAAGGGTCCTGTGAATTAACAGGAATTTTTCTGCAGGTGGCTTGTAGTCCGGTTGGCCACCAAGTGGTGTCAGCGGAAGCTGCAGGCGGAGCTAAAGATTGGCTCCTTCCGCTTTTTTTGGATCCAGAATGTCAGTCTTAAGTTTCAGCAGCACCAGCAAACCGTGGTGAGTTCTAGGAAACTCTGGATATGTATGTAGGATTGATTCAGCTGAATTTAAACTCTTAATTTCCTTTTTTTAAAAAAAGAAATTCTGGTGACTTTTCTAGTAAATCCCAGCCTTGCCATTTCTTTGCCAAGATGATCGTAGAGCTAGTTGGAGAACGCTGGGATTGATGCAAGTTGTTCAGTTAAAAATGTTTATAGGACAGAGTGTCCAGGCCGCATAAAAAAGATACAAAAGAAAGATAACGAGATCGAAGAGTTTACTATTCTAATTTAAGAGGGGATTCAAGGCAACATGCCTATGAAAGAGAAATTCTAATAATCCAGAACCTTTCCTGGCTTGTCAAGCTGCTCATTGCTTATTTAGCAGCTAGCACACAGAGCTTTCTCCCTCACTATTTTAGGAAATTGATAACCTGTGGATTTCCAGCAAACTCCTTAGCCATGATCTTCCGTAAGTACCCTAATTCTCATTTCTCCCCTAGGGGAGTATTTTGAAGTTGGTGTTTGCAGAGTGAGATTCTTCTACAGAGGCCTCACAATCCAAGGAGGAAGGGGTGATCTTGCTGAAGTTTTCCTGTTAGCCTGGGTGCCATTATATTGTGAGACAAATACTGATAACTGCTATGAGACTAACCTCTGATTTGAGCTGTATTTCTAGGAAGGAAGAGAAAGTGAATGTGAGGGTGGGGAATAGATTGCTGTGGGAGGGATGGGCCTGGTGGCAGTGAGATTTCTCTTCTGGGCAGACACTATGTGGCGTTGTGCTTTGGAGAAGTGCGTATCAGAACGGACCTACAGAAAGTTTCTGGCCTGTCTGCCCCATTCTCCCAGAGCGCTGGGGTGGATCAAAAGGAACTGTCCTTCAGCCCGTCCTTATTGAAGATCTTCTGCCAAGTGAGACAACTTCTCCCACTATCCTGGACTGTACTTTGGCATGGTTGGCTTTGGAGTTATGGGTAGATTTTTCTACTATTTTTAGGGCATAATCCTAAGAGCTGTCTCTCTTTCTTGTCTGGAAAGGAAGGGTAGTTCCTTAACATTAATTAATGTTTATCTTTGCTTTTTCCTTCCAGCTATTCTCTATTCATGTAGATGCTATAAACATTATGGTTCTCAAGGTGGATACCTCTGAGTCCTTATGGCATATACAGATCAGTAGAAGCAGATTTCTTTTGGATAGTGATGGGAAAAGGTAAGCACTGGGGAGGAGAGAATGGAGCTGTCCTATTCTTGCCTTAGAGTTGCTTCAGAGCCTCCTTATCGAGGTGTTAACTTCTCATTCTGTGCAACTTGAGGAGGTGTCAAGATTAGACATTTCACTTGCCTTGTTCCTTCTAGCCAACAGAGCTTGATTGGAGGTAAATGATGAGGAAAAGGGCCAAGTGCTCCTAATTTTTTTCCTTTCCCAGGCTAATCTGTGAGGTGAGCTTATGTAAGATCAACAGCAAAGTTCTAAAGAGTGGTCAGCTGGTAAGTATGCCATGATCATTCAGATGCCTCATTTCCTCCTGGGCATAAAGTGTGAAGGAGCTTAGGGCTTACATTCCAGGTTCTGTGGCCTTAGGGGGTTCCCTCAAGTCGGTACCCGGTGTTCCAGATCACCACATTTTGACCGAAGACTTCCAAACCTTCATACACACACCTTAGAGGCTTATCTTCCCCACAGGAGGACACCTGCCTAGTGGAGCTCTCTCTGGCCCTGGACCTGTGTCTAAAGGTGGGCATTAGCAGTCGGCATCTGACAGCTATCACTGTGGATGTGTGGACACTCCATGCTGAACTGCATGAGGGCCTCTTCCAGAGCCAACTGCTGTGCCAGGGCCCAAGCCTGGCATCTAGGCCTGTTCCCTGTTCAGGTAAAGCCCCAATCATTGAGTTTCTTGGCTACCTTGTTCTCAGGGATTGTTTTGGAAGTAGAAAAAATGGTGGTCTCACTACTTTTTAAGGTATGAATCATTAGTCACCATGGACTTTGACCCTAATGACAGTTAGAAGAAATAGGGCATTTGCTTGTGAGGAATGACAGAACTAACATTGAGTGGGCACCTATCATGGGTTAGTTACTATGTGTTTTATATACAGTTTACCATTGAACAACATGGTTTGAGCTGTTGGATTTTTTTCAATATATACAGTTGACTCCGTATCTGTGTGTTCTACATCCATAACCAAACATGTATGGAAAATGCAGTATTTGCAGGATATGAAACTTGCTGATATGGAGGGCTGACTTTTTGTATACACAGGTTCCCACAGGGACAACTGCTGCAGTTGAGTATATGTGGACTTTGGTATCTGCAGGGGGTCCTGGAACCCAAAGCCCCAAGTATACCAAGGGATGACTATATATTCTCTCACTAAATCCTCAGCATTTCACAAATAAGGAAACTGAAGCCTAGGAATGTTAGCTAGGTAACTGGACTGAAGTCATACAGCTAATCAGTAGTAAAAATGAGGTTTAAATTATTTGGCCCTAAGGTCCACATTCTTATCATTTACAAACCTGCTCCTTGTACTCTTTAGGTTTTTAGAGTCTGGAGAAGGAAGTACAGCAGGTGCCTGGATCTCTGGGGTGTTCGCCCTGTGGTCCATCCAGCTTAGGCGTTTTCATAGCCTACTTTATGTGGAAGAATTTGGCCAAAGAGGACAGGGCATTTCGGGAGAATTGAGAGTGTTAAGAATTGTTGGTTCTCGTGTTATTCATTCATGTTTTCAGAGGTGACAGAGGACTTGGTTGAGCCAACTCTACCTGGCCTGTTCCTCCTCCAGCAGCTGCCAGACCAGGTCAAGGTTAAGATGGAGAACACAAGTGTGGTATTGTCCATGAATAGTCAAAAGAGGTGAGGTCTCTCCTGACACAGAAGTTGGAAGAGTGATAGTGGGAGCTGTATGTTGGGATCTCTAACCAGCCTAGTACTTGCATTGAGCTTTTCTATGGGGAGAAAGGAAATAGGAATGGTTACATCCATGTAATGTGGGAAGAATATAAAAAATTATTAAAAAAAATAAAAATACAAGAAGTAGGAGTGGCATTCCATATCTTTCTGAGCCAGAATCTGTCTCGGTTCAGGCACCTGACTTGGACTCTGAAGCTACTGCAGTTCCTGTACCACCGTGATGAGGATCAGCTGCCCCTTCGAAGCTTCACAGCAAACTCTGATATGGCGCAGATGAGCACTGAACTCCTGCTGGAAGGTTCATGGGTCGGGGTACTGGTACTGAGAGAGGATGGGAGGAGTACATACTCTCTTTGCTCATGTCCTGTATAGTCTTCTTAATCTAATCTCAGTGTAACTGGGGAGCGGAAGGAGGGAACATACTGAGAGAAAATAGCCCTAACTCACAAGTGTTAGTGACAGTCTTTATCTCTCCCAGTTTTATTTCTTGCCCTTTCAGTGCTGTCCTCTGATCGGCCCTCTGGCCTCTTACAGATGGGTTGTTGCTGTCCCAGAGTCGCCAGCGCATTGTCTGCCTCAATTCCCTCAAGGCTAGTGTGCAGGTATGATGACTGTGGTACCAAGAATTGTTTCTTTCTCTACTCTCTCTCTACATTATTGCATTATGAGTTTGTAAAATAAAACCCAGTCCATAGTTCTGGTCTTCTCATTTCAGGTGACTACCATTGACCTCTCAGCCTCCCTGGTTCTGAACACTTGCATCATTCACTACCGGCACCAGGAATTCTCTCACTGGCTGCACCTACTGGCACTGGAGACTCAAGGGTCTAGATCATCTGTTCTTAAGCAAAGGAAAAAAAGGTCAGTCTGATCTTTTTCAGCCGCCATCTTATCAGTTGGAGTCTCTGGGATTCTTTTGGTCCAAAAGTGGCATCTTGTGTTAAATGAGGAGGTTGTTCGACCACCTCAAATCTGAGTCGCAATAGCAATCTGTTTTGTGTATCTTTCTTATTAGACTAGACTCCTTCATCCTTCATGGCAGGATGTTGTCCTCCTTGTTTTTGTGTCCTTAGTGCCCAGCATACTGTTTTATACAAAATAAAATTTGTTGAACTGAACTTAAGTGATAAGGAAAGTCTTTGTCTTGTCTGCCAACATGGAGGTTGTAAGATGACAGCCATGGCTTTGTGCAGTGCTTCCATTGTGCTACACAGACAACTTAAGGTTATGGTTTAAAAGTGATGCTTCTTGGTTATTTTAGGTTCAGTCATATAATATTGCTGGTGTTCATCATATTTGGCCTGTGAAAGTGACAATTTTATATGATTCAGCCTAATTAATATCTTTCTGGGGTTCCTGCAGATTACTGTTAAGAGTAGCAGTAAGCTGATGAGTTCAGCCTTTTATCTTCTAGGTGTATCCCATCCTAAGAATCACAACACAACTGTAAATTCTCACTGTGATGTTGCAAGCTTCAGAAACTGTTCCATGATAGGAGGCTGCACTTCTTTTCTTACCAGACAGTGATGTCTTGTTCCTATGCAGAACCTTCCCCCAAATTCTGGCTCCCATCATCTTTAGCACCTCCATCTCCAATGTCAACATTTCCATTCAGCTTGGAGATACACCGCCTTTTGCCTTGGGATTCAATTCCATCTCTCTGGGTAAGGCTCTCAGATGGAAAAGAATCTGTCCATTAGTGGAGCTTGGCCCAACTGATGGCCACAGTGGCTCCATGGAACTCTTCTTTCTCACCTGTGTTCAGATTACCAGCACCTCAGGCCACAAAGCATCCATCAGCGGGGCGTCCTAACTGTGGACCACCTCTGCTGGCGTGTGGGCAGTGACTCCCACATTCAGCGGGCACCACACCCACCCAATATGCATGTTTGGGGTGAGGCACTTGTTCTGGATTCCTTCACACTACAGGTAGGTGGGGCTTTGGTGAATAGGGGCCTGCACAGCCCTCTTCATCCTGTCATGCATCAGAATACTGAGCATCCTGTTGGGAGCTGGCAGTGCATCAGGGCATTATAAAACTGCACCTGCATACTTCTAATGGGATCTGTCTGCTTTTTTTCTAGGGTAGCTATAACCAGCCTCTGGGCTTGTCCAGCACCCAGTCAGATACCCTCTTTCTTGATTGTACCATTCGAGGACTTCAGGTAGAAGCATCAGATACCTGTGCCCAATGTCTGTCACGTATCTTATCCCTGATGGGTCCACAATCTGGGAAGTCAGCTGTCTCTAGGGACTCTTCATTTGGGGAATCTGTGTCATTGCTGTGGAAAGTGGACTTGAAGGTCGAAGACATGAACTTGTTCACCCTTTCTGCCTTGGTTGGTAAGTGGAACAAGGAGTCTATACTGAAGTGTGCTACTTGGATGGCTGAGGCAGGAGAATTGCTTGAACCCGGGAGGCAGAGGTTGCAGTGAGCTGAGGTGGTGCCACTGCACTCCAGCCTGGGCAACAGAGCAAGACTCTGTCTCCAAAAATAAATAAATATACTGAAGTGTGTAGTGTGTAACTTAAGCAGATTATGTTGGTTTAGTGTGCTCCTTCTCATTTGATGAAGTTGATTATCTGGAATTTTTCTAAATTAAGAGTCATGAGATGCTTGAAAGTCTTGCATAAATATTAGGTTTATTGATATTTCTTAAGGGTTTATGAAAGGCAAGTAGTAAGCAAGACCTAAGAAGAAGACAACTTGATTTAGTCAAGAGAGTGAGATCCATATAGCTTTTTATTTCCTTGTGTGTTTAGTTCTAGAGAGTAAATGGTATGTCTCTGTGTAATTTGTAGGAGTTAAGGAACTTCTTTGGCTCTGCTGAATCTAGTTAGGTTAAGATGGGAAAAGGAAAGTTTCCTTAAAACCTAAGGAATGAGGCCAGGCGCAGTGGCTCACGCCTGTAATCCCAGCACTTTGGGAGGCCGAGGCGGGCAGATCACCTAAGGTCGGGAGTTCAAGACCAACCTGGCCAACATGGAGAAACCCCATCTCTTTAAAAAAAATTTTTAAAAACCCTTAGGAATGAACTTAAGGCATGAGGAATAAAGATAATTAAGGGAATAAATAAGAAAGGCGAGTGAGGACTATTGTTGCCCTTTGAGAGCTGGGAACCAAGGCTGTCATGGTTTCTGGTTGTTAGGTGCTTCAGAGGTACGACTGGACACCCTGACTATCCTGGGCAGTGCGGAGACCTCCACTGTGGGGATTCAAGGACTTGTGCTAGCACTGGTGAAATCAGTCACTGAGAAGATGCAGCCCTGTTGCAAGGCCCTTGACATCCCCACCCCAGTGCTCAGCCTTTCCATGATCTCCATCACCTATCATAGCAGCATCCGCTCTCTAGAGGTAATGTTCCTGTGGAGAGGTGGGGCCAGGCTGGCTTTTCCCTCAGCTTAGAGCCTTCTTGTGTGTTTTTTTCCCTTTTCCCAAGACAGAGTTTCATGTTTTGCCCAGACTGGTCTTAAACTCCTGGGCTCAAGCAATCCTCCTATCTTGGCCTCCCAAAGTGCTGAGATTACAGATGTGAGCCACCACGCGCAGCCTCTCTTTTTAACTCATGTTGTGAAACTGGTTTCATGAGAAGTATGACACCTGATCATCTTTATTTTTTGTAGCTTGTATGTTTTTAACTTTTTGCAGAATTGAAAATATATACAAAACTAGAGAGACTGTATAAGCCTTTGTATATCAAGATTCAATAATTATCAATTCATGTAGATATCAGACATATATAATTTCAACTATAAAGATTTCAGTATGCATCTCTGAAAAATAAGGGGCTTTTAATTAATTTATTTATTTATTAAAAAAAATTTTTTTTTTAAGGATGGGGTTTCACTGTGATGGCCAGGCTGGTCTGAACTCCTGACCTCAGGTGATCCACCCACCTCAGCCTCCCAAAGTGTTAGGATTACAGGTGTGAGCCACTGTGCCTGGTGGGGCTTTTTAAAAATAATGATCTGGTGTCATTTTGTTGAAGCCCTTAGCCCATCAAAAGACTGGGAGGAGTCAGAAGATAGAGGCACCAGCAGGTTTTGAGAGAGGCTTTCCAGTGTCTTTGCCCTCAGGGTAACAGATGGATATGGGACCCTCTTAGGAGGAGGGTGGGGTATTTTCCTTTTTGTCAGACTTCACCTTCCTTTAGAAACTGAAGAGTTTCTTTTTTGGAGACTAGAACTTGAGAATTTTTCTGTCCTGGAATTTTACTTTTCTCTGTCCACTTAGCTATTCAGAACTGACTTTGTTTTTCAAGCTGACAAAGACTCTACTCCCATCCTTGAGGCATACTTTTATGTAAGTTAGCTGCCATATTGACTTGTGTGCTCAGTAATTTATTATGCTGTATTTTGAGAATGAAATTGATGCAATCAATTCATGAAACATGTTCAATTTGACTGTTGCAGTGGTTACCAGACAAAGTGTAGTTGCTGATAGAAAGGCAACTCCCAAGCAGAAACATGAAGCCAGATGATTTATTGAGTACCTGCTGTCTATACTATGTGTACTATGGTAGATAACTAAGAATTAAAATACATGACCCCTATTCTCAGACAATTTAGAATTCAGTTGAGGAGAACTTAAAAAGTATAAGTGCTCTGAAATGTAAGATACTAACAACTGTTAGCTCACCGCATTAGTGCCAACAGAGCAAAGGAAGGGAGTAATTAATGTGGTTACTCAGGAAAGACTTCTGGGTGGAGATGGTTCTTGAGCCAGATAGGCATGTATCATAATCCTTACCATCTCTACTGTTTTGCGAAATGGTAATTGACAGATCCTTTTCTTCTGCTCCCTAAAGATTCAGTGTGGTGCAGGGCTGACCTTACTTTGGAGCCCCCCAGATCACATGTACCTGTACCAGCACGTCCTGGCCACTCTACAGTGCCGAGACCTACTAAGAGCCACTATGTTTCCTGAGACTGTACCATCCCTTGCACTAGAGACTTCAGGAACCACTTCTGAGCTAGAAGGCCATGCCTCTGAGCCATTACCCCCAAAGCGGCTGCTAAACCTGACCCTGGAGGTGAGCACAGCCAAGCTGACAGCTTTTGTAGCTGAGGACAGATTCATTACCCTGGCTGCAGAGAGTGTGTCACTGAGCCGTCATGGAGGTTCCCTGCAGGTGTACTGCCCAGAGCTGGCTGCTGGCTTTGATGGTAATAGTATCTTCAACTTCAAGGAGGTAGAGGTGCAGCTGCTACCTGAGCTGGAAGAGATGATCCTCCACCGGAACCCCTTCCCTGTGCTGCAGACCCTCCGGAACCGTGTTTGGCTCCTCTCCCTCGGCTCAGTCTCAGTGGAGTTTCCTTATCAGTATGACTTTTCTCGAACTCTAGATGAGGCTGTGGGAGTTCAGAAGTGGCTGAAGGGACTGCATCGAGGGACTCGCGCTTGGGCCTCTCCAAGCCCTGTCCCGCTCCCACCTGATCTACTCTTAAAGATTCAGCACTTCTCATGGGTTTTCCTGGATGACATTTTTGAGGTGAAACTTCATGATAACTATGAGCTGATGAAGGATGAAAGTAAGGAGAGTGCCAAAAGGCTGCAGCTTCTGGATGCCAAAGTGGCTGCCCTTCGGAAGCAGCATGGGGAGTTATTGCCTGCCCGCAAAATTGAGGAGCTCTATGCCTCTTTGGAACGCAAAAACATTGAAATCTATATCCAGCGCTCCCGTCGTCTCTATGGCAACACACCCATGCGCCGGGCACTGCTCACTTGGAGTGTAGCAGGGCTAGAGCTGGTAGCTCTGGCAGATGCCTCCTTCCATGGTCCTGAGCATGTGGTAGAGCAGGTTCAAGAGCTTGATCCAGGCAGCCCTTTTCCTCCTGAGGGAGTAGATCTTGCCATTCAGTGGTGTCGTATGCTCAAGTGCAATGTCAAGACATTTCTGGGTAAGTAATGTTTCCCTTATTTGCAGACCTGGTGTTTGCCCTCTCAGCTCTAGGGAGCTCTCTGAGTGATTTCAGAAGAACTAGGTTATACTGGGAACTGTGGCTGTTTTCGATGGGTGGAGTGGGATGGGTGGGCTCCCCTTCCCTTTCTTTGTTCCTGAATTTCATCCTGAAATTTCTTGGCTAACATAAAGGGAAAGCTGCTAACACAGTCATCTTTAAGGTTATTGTGGCTCTTGGATCTGAGTGCTATGCCCTTAACCTTCTGCCCCAGGGTCACTGTCACTTTTCAGCTTGCCGCCAGCTGCCTGCCCTTGTTCTCTCAATTGACTTTGTAAATATAGACGGGTAAAGTAGTGGTGAGGTAAAAGACATGCCCCAGAGTGCTCAGACTGTGCCTGAGCAGCCAGTGTGTACCCTTCCTCTGATAACAGTTCGGATCAGAGACTACCCACGGTACCTGTTTGAGATCCGAGACTGGCGGCTGATGGGTCGACTTGTGGGCACTGAGCAGAGTGGTCAGCCTTGCTCCCGTCGGCGTCAGATCCTGCACTTGGGCCTTCCGTGGGGTAACGTGGCAGTGGAAAGGAACATGCCCCCACTCAAATTCTACCATGATTTCCACTGTGAGTAGAGATGGGGCAGTTGGTTTGGTTGAGGGACATTTGTGATGGGTGAAATGGGAGGTGAGCTGAGGCCCTTCTGGAGTGAAGGAGGAAGAGAGGGGTAATGTTGTGATCAAGTTATAGCCTTTGTTCCTCTACCCCAGCGGAAATATTCCAGTATACAGTGGTATGGGGCCCATGCTGGGATCCAGCCTGGACATTGATTGGCCAGTGTGTGGACCTGTTGACCAAGCCCTCAGCTGATCCCAGCCCACCTTTGCCCTGGTGGGACAAGAGCCGTCTTCTGTTCCATGGAGACTGGCACATGGACATTGAACAGGCGAACCTGCACCAACTGGCCACTGAGGTGAGGGGTGTCACGATACTTTTTTCCTATCAGGATGGTATGGTTGAGGCCTGTATAGCACATGTGGGAAGAGAAAGGTGCTGATTTGGGAGATGAGGATGGTTTTCTTATCTATATCTCACCAAGTTCTCGCGGGTGGTCATAGGATCCATACAACACAACTGAAAATATGCACTGGGAGTGGAGCCACCTGTCTTTTCATTGGAAACCCGGTCAGTTTGTGTTCAAGGGGGACTTGGATATCAACGTGAGAACAGCTTCTAAGTGAGTGGAGTGAAGGGAGGGGCCTCCATGGGGTGAGGGACTCAGGTTGAAGGGAGGGGGAAGAGCCAAGGGGAAATAAGTGACCAGGGCACTGAGGGCTGGGGCTCCGTTGTGAGGCAGGTATGACGACTGCTGCTTCCTTCACCTGCCTGACCTCTGCATGACACTGGACCTGCAGTGGCTGTGCCATGGGAACCCCCATGATCACCATAGTGTCACTCTACGGGCCCCAGAGTTCCTGCCTGAGGTGCCCTTGGGCCAGCTCCATGACTCCTACCGGGCCTTTCGCTCAGAGAATCTCAATCTCTCCATCAAGATGGATCTGACTCGTCACAGTGGAAGTGAGGCTTGGGCCTGGGGCAGTGGGGAGGAAGGGCTGGGAGGATGGGCATGGACACTGGCGACTTCAGCTTGACTGTCTTGGGAGGGGAGAGGACAAGTGCAAGGGAGAATCTGGGTTAGGACCCTTTTTTTTTGTTTGTTTATTGGAAAGAGTTGATGTCTTAGTCCTTTTTGGCTACTGTAACAATAATACCACAAGTTTGATAGCTTATAAACAACAAACATTTATCTGTTATAGTTCTGGAGGCTTGAAAGTCCAAGATCAAAGAGCTGGCAGATTCAGTGTCAATGAGGGTGCATTCCTCATAGATAGTGACTTTTTGCTCTATCCTAATAAGGTGGAAGGAGTCAGTGAGCTCCCTTGGACCACTTTTAAAAGGGCACTAATCCTATTCATGAGGGCTCCACCCTTGTGATCTAGTGACCTCCCAGAGGTCCACCTTTTAACATCATCACCTTAGGTGATGATGTTTTTCTTTTCTTTTTTTTTTCTGAGATGGAGTCTCACTCTATCACCAAGGCTGGAGTGCAGTGCCACTATCTCAGCTCACTGCAACCTCTGCTGCCCAGGTTCAAGCGATTCTTCTGCCTCAGCCTCCAAGTAGCTGGGATTATAGGCACCTGCCACTGCGCATGGCTAATTTTTTGTATTTTTAGTAGAGACGGGGTTTCACCATCTTGGTCAGGCTGATCTTGAACTCTTGACCTCATGATCCACCCACCTCGGCCTCATGAGCCACTGCGCCTGGCTGGGGTTAGTATTTCTTTTTTTTTTTTTGAGATGGAGTCTCGCTCTGTCACCCAGGCTGGAGTGCAGTGGCATGATCTCAGCTCACTGCAACCTCTACCTCCCAGGTTCAAGTGATTCTCCTGCCTTAGCCTCTGAAGTAACTGGGACTATAAGCATGCACCACCATACCCAGCTAATTTTTGTATTTTTAGTAGAGACAGGGTTTCACCCTTTTGGCCAGGATGCTCTTGATATCTTGACCTCGTTATTTGTCCGCCTCAGCCTCCCCAAGTGCTTGGATTACAGGCATGAGCCACCATGCCTGGCCTGGGGTTAGTATTTCAACGTGAATTTTGGGGAGATGCAACTATTTAGACCATAGCAGTAGGGGAAAGCAGAGAGCTTAGATCCTTGAAAGAAGAGGGAGTTGGGGATGCTGAATGTGAGGCTAGGTGCTGTTTGGATTTTGGATTTTTAAGCCTCTACAACCTGAAGCAAGGGAAAGATTTAGCTTTATCTCTGTATTTCATCCATAACTAGGAAATGTCTATCCTTTCCTTTGCAGCAATATCCCAGCCCCGAATTCTGCTATATAGTAGTACCCTGCGCTGGATGCAAAACTTCTGGGCAACTTGGACTAGTGTTACAAGGCCTATCTGCAGGGGAAAGCTCTTCAATAACCTGAAACCCAGCAAGAAGAAACTTGGTCAGCACTACAAGCAACTTTCCTATACAGCCCTCTTTCCCCAGCTGCAGGTAAGGCACTGATGTCCTTGCTGACATCTTCACTTCTATTCTGCTTCTAGTTTTCTTGTTTCTCATATTGAATTCCTTAATCATCCCTCTTATGCTTTCCTTTGTTCAGTTATGCTCTCTTGTTGTCAGGTACATTATTGGGCCTCATTTGCCCAGCAACGGGGCATCCAGATTGAGTGCAGTCAGGGCCATGTCTTCACTCGGGGAACTCAGCGGCTTATACCTCAAGGTAAAATAAAAGACTCCCTTCATTTCTCCTATTCTGTTCCTTGTTGTTTTTCCCTTTCTCAGTTTAATTCCCCTCCTCCATCTCTGTCTCACACTATCCTCTGAACTGGGTAGCATGGGCTTTGTGTGCCTCCTTTTCTCAGCAGGCACAGTGATCCGGCGCCTTATCTCTGATTGGAGTGTGACCCAGATGGTGAGTGACCTAAGTCAGGTGACCGTTCACCTGATGGCCTCACCCACTGAAGAGAATGCTGATCACTGTCTTGATCCCTTGGTAACAAAGACCCACCTGCTGAGCCTGTCCTCCCTCACCTACCAACGGCATAGCAATCGCACGGCTGAGGAGGTACTGCCCAACAGTTTCTTTATTTCCTTATTTATATTAGTAGGTGTCTCAGCCTCCTTGGGCTGCCATAACAAAATACCAAAGACTGGGAGGTTTAAACAACAGAAATTTATTTTTATTTTTCAGTTTTGGAGACTGAGAAGTCCAAGATCAGGGTGCCTGGATGGTTGGGTTCTGGTGAGGGCTCTCTTCCTGGCTTACAGATGGCTGCCTTGTCTCTGTCCTCACATGGTAGAGAGGGAGAGAGAGCACAAGTGTGGATGAGTGCTTTGGTTTCTCTTATTATACAAGCACTAATTCCATCATGAGTGCCCCACCCTCATGACCTCATATAATTACCTCCCAAAGGCCCATCTCCACATACCATTACACTGGGGGTTGGGACTTGAACATACGAATTTGGGGGGAACACAATAAAGTCCACAGGAGTAGTTTGCAGGCTAAGTCCCTGGTAAGGTTTCTCATATTCCAAGCACGTATGTCATTGCTTTATGACAAACTCACTTCATTTAGCTATATCAGCATCCCTCTTTTTGAAAATATCTTTTCTTCCTCTCCTAAAAATAGTGTCTTACTCTTTAGGAAATAGAGTAAAAATTTTTCCTAACACTGAAAAAAAATTGGTATTGACTTTTCCCCCAGGTAGGGAAGGTTTTTAAGTTGAAATTCTGTCATTTAAAATATAGCTGGGGAGGGCTGGGTGCAGTGACTTAACGCCTGTAATCCTAGCACTTTGGGAGGCCAAAGCAGGTGGATCATTTGAAGTCAGGAGTTCGAGACCAGCTTGGCCAACATGATGAAACCCTGTATCTACTAAAAATACAAAAAGTTAGCTGGGCATGGTGGAGCATGCCTGTTGTCCCAGCTACTCAGAAGGCTGAGGCAGGAGAATCTCTTGAACTTGGGAGGCAGAGGCTGCAGTGAACCAAGATTGTGCCACTGTGCTCCAGCCTGGGCAACAGAGCAAGATGCTATCTCCAAAAAAACAAAAACAAAACAAAACAAATAAAATACCGTGGGGCTAGGGTCAGTGGCTCACACCTGTAATCTCAGCCCTTTGGGAGGCTGAAGCAGGTAGATCGCTTGAGCTCAGCTATTTGAGACCAGCCTGGGCAAGGCTAATTTTTGTATTTTCAGTAGGGACAGGGTTTCACTATGCTGTCCAGGCTGGTGGCACTCACTCCACCTCGCCGTCCCGCCTCCGTGGGCGTAGTGTTGCTCCAGACACCGGTCCTGGGGAGGGGGCGTGGCCAGGGCGGGGCAGGAAGGCCCCGCCCCCGGAGGAGTCACGTAGCTCTGCGGCATCCGCAGCCTCATTTACCAGAGCGCGCCAGGGCTGCAGCTACATCTGCAGGTTCAAGCAGTTCTTCTGCCTCAGCCTCCCGAGTAGCTGGGACTACAGGCATGTGCCACCATGCCCAGCTAATTTTTGTATTTTTAGTAGAGACAGGGTTTCACCACCTTGGCCAGGATGGTCTTGATCTCTTGACCTTGTGATCTGCCCGCCTCGGCCTCCCAAAGTGCTGGGATTACAGGCGTGAACCACCGCACCCTGCCTAGACTCCATTTCTAAAAAAAAAATAGAGGAACTCTAAAAATTTTTTTAATAACGAATAAAATACAGTGGGTATAGTTTTAATGTAACATAATAAAGAAGCCAAGACCACTTAGTTTTTCTTTCTCCAGGGTCTGTCTCCCCACAACAGGTTTTTTTTTGGGTGTGTGTGAGACCAAGTCTCTCACTGTTGCCTGGGCTGGAGTGCAATGATGTGATCTCGGCTCACTGTAACCTTCACCTCCCGGGTTCAAGCAGTTCTCCTGCCTCAGCCTCCTGCGTAGCTAGGATTATAGGCGCCCACGACCACACCCAGCTAATTTTTTGTATTTTTAGTAGAGACAGGTTTTCACTGTGTTGGCTAGGCTGGTCTCGAACTCCTGACCTCGTGACTTACCTGGCTTGGCCTCATGAAGTGCTGGGATTATAGGCATGAGCCACTGTGTCTGACTAACAGGTTTCTTATTCAACAGACTTTTCTTTTATCACTGCCTTTGTGGAACAGTAGCATTGGGGGCAATTTCCATGCTACCCCGAAGTCCTTTTCCTGTTTCTTAGGAGCTTTCTACTCGTGATGGGGATCCTACGTTTCATACACATCAGCTACACTTGGTAGATTTACGGATTTCCTGGACAACCACCAATCGAGACATTGCCTTTGGGTTATACGATGGCTACAAAAAGGCAGCTGTACTCAAACGTAATCTCTCTACTGAGGCCTTGAAGGGGTTAAAGATTGATCCACAGATGCCAGCCAAAAAGCCAAAGCGGGGTGTCCCAGCTAGTGCCTCAACCCCACCTCGTGTTAACAATCCCAGCTTCAGTGGACGGCCTGATAAGGGGTCATCAGGAGGTAAGCTCGGGGAGATGAGACTTTATGGGTTTAGATGTAGAATGTGGATATGAGCTTGGACAGGAGTTTGAAAAGGACTGAGTCATAGTTTGTTCCATCTATGTGCAGAAGTGAAACTATTATATTTTTCCTTGTTAGGCCACTTAAGTCTTATATATTAATTAACAGTGATGTTGGGGCATTAAATGGTCTGGTCCTATATGATAGACGCCACAAAAGAGAAATAAAAAAATATGGGAGTTGGCCAGACACAGTGGCTCACTTCTGTAATCCAGCACTTTGGGAGGCCAAGGCAGGCGGGTCACTTGAGGTCAGGAGTTCAAGACCATCCTGGCCAACATGACGAAACCCCATCTCTACTAAAAATAATACCAAAAAAAAAAAAAAAAATTAGCCAGGCATGGTGGTATGTACCTGTAATCCCAGCTACTCGGGAGGCTGAGGCACAGGAATCGCTTGAACTCAGGAGGTGGAGGTTGCAGTGAGCTCAGATTGTGCCACTGCTCTCCAGCCTGGGAGACGGGGCGGGATTGCATCTAAAAAAAAGAAAAAAAAGAATATGGGAGTTGTTGCTGACAGGAGTGAAGCAGGGAATACCATCCGGGAAGGGTTTGTTGAGGAAGTAGCATTTGAGCTGGGTTGTGAAAGCTTAATATGATTTCGACATGTAGAAATGGGGTGGAAGGGCAATCAAGGCAGAGGGAATAGCCTGAGTAGGAGGGGAGTTGGAAAGCTCAGTGTGTTCAAAGAAGAGTCTTGAATTAAAAAAAGCTCAAACTCAGAAGGATTTTTTCTGCTCTCTCACTTGAAAACAAGTGAAGAAGACTTCTGTGACCAAATGTGTGGGAATTTTTCCCAACCAATAAACAAGAAGCAGTTCTGCAGCAGACACCTATTGGGTGTCCTCCAATTTAGTTCAATTCTGACACTATCTACCTGGAGACAGCATCAGATCCCAAAGGTTGACGACTTAGTCTCTAAGCCAGCCCCTTTCTCATATGCCAGTCACAGGCTCTAGGTTGCTTTACTGTGCTTCTCACCAACTGGCTATAAACAGGTTCCCACAATGCCCTCCTTGGGTTTGATTAATTTGCTAGAGCAGCTCACAGAACTGATGGAAGCATGTTTTACTGCTTTATTATAAAGGGTATTACAAAGGAAAAAAAAAACAAAAAACAAAGGATACAGATGAAGAGATGCATAGTGCAAGGTATGGGAAGTGGCGGGAAGCTTTTGTGCCCTCCCCAGGCAGGCATGCTACTACCCGCCAGCAACCTCCACGTGTTCAGCTATCCAGAAACTCTCCAAACCCTGTCCTTCTGGGTGTTTATGAAGACTTCATTATATAGGCATGATTGATTAAACCATTGGCCATTGGTGATTGACTTAACCTTCGGCCCCTCTCTTCCCAGGAAGTGGCAGGGTGGGGCTGAAAGTTATAATCCTCTAATCCTGCTTGGGTCTTTGCAGTGACAGCCCCCATCCTGAAGCTACTTAGGGGTTTCCAGCAACTAGTCAACTCAGCATACAAAAAGACATCACTGGCGGGGTGCAGTGGCTCACGCCTGTAATCCCAGCACTTTGGGAGGCTGAGGCAGGCGGATCACCTGAAGTTGGGAGTTTGAGACCAGCCTGACCAACATGGAGAAACCCCTCTCTACTTAAAAAATACAAAATTAGCCGGGCATGGTGGTGCATGCCTGAATACTCCTAGCTACTCTGGAGGCTGAGGCAGGAGAATTGCTGGAACCTGGGAGACGGAGGTTGCAGTGAGTCCAGATTGCACCATTGCACTCCAGCCTGGGCAACAAGAGCGAAACTCCATCTCAAATAAATAAGTAAATAAAAAGAGGTATTGAGGGCTGGAACTAGGTAGAGGCAGTGGGAATGGAGATAAGATGGATACAAACATTATTGTGCATATGGGAGAATTGGCCACTGATTGGAAGGAGGATTAAAGGGAGAAAATTATAATGACTAAGACTGTAATATCAGAAATAGAGCCAGCGACAGGTTTGGGGAGTTATAGGGTTGTTGAGTTCAGATTTGGACATGCTGAATTTGTGTCACTAGTAGGACATCTATATAATGTCTAACAAACAGCTGGAAATGAGGGCCTAAAAGCTTAGGGCTAAAGATAGATATTTGGAAATTTCAGCATAGAGCTAAGAGTTAATGCCAAGGATATTGTAATAGTTGCTTACTATGTGGCAGGTACTCTGCAGAATGTTTTTATGTATTATTCCTTTGAACTCACTTTTTTTTTTTTTTCGAGACAGAGTCTTGCTCTGTCACCAGGCTGGAGTATAATTGCACAATCTCCGCTAACTGCAACCTCTGCCTCCCAGGTTCCAGCAATTCACCTGCCCTAGCCTCCCAAGTAGCTGGGATTACAGGCACACGCCACCACACCTGGCTAATTTTTGTATTTTTAGTAGAGATGAGGTTTCACCATGTTGGCCAGGATGGTCTCAATCTCCTGACCTCATGATCCGCCCGCCTCAACCTCCCAAAGTGCTGGGATTATAGCCATTAGCCACAGTGCCTGGACCCATTAAACTTTCATAGCAATCTTATGAGATAGTTACTGTTATTTCACAGACAAGGAAACTGAGAAGCAAAGAGGGCAATCTGCCCAAGGTCATAACACAGGCAGACTAGTCTGATTCTGGAAACTGCTCTTAACCATACACACTATTAGACAAACCCATTAAGAAAAAGAGTTGGAGCGAGAAGGGAACATGCCAAGGATGGATCTGAGGAGTTTAGACCTGGGAGAAGGAAGAGGGCCTGGAGACAATCAGAGAAAGCAGCAGAGTTAGGAGGACATGATGACATTGCTGGCAAGAGAGTGGTTTCAAGTGAAAAAGAGTAGTCAAATAGCATATAAAATAATATGAAATGAAAAAAAGAATAAGATGGGGGTGTGGGGGAGATCATGGAGTAATCCAGAGGTAGTTATACCTAAGAGAAAAAAATGTTATCTTACCTAGGATTTCTACATTTCTGTTGGAAATCTGTTACTTTTATTAAAACTGAAGGGAAAATAACCCTTGTTTTGTCTTCATGGGTCAAGGGGTGGGCTGGGCTAGAGTTCTAGGTTCGAAAGGAAGTATTCTAAGCCCTTACCTAGCCAGATAAATTGAAGGAAGATCAGTTTGGTTCTGGAAAGGGACAAATCTTTCCCTTTGAGACTGTGACCTTTCCCTCCTTCCTATTTTTCTGCCAGGTGCTTACATGTTGCAGAAGCTAATTGAAGAGACAGATAGGTTTGTAGTGTTCACAGAAGAGGAGTCAGGCATGAGTGACCAGTTGTGTGGCATTGCTGCCTGCCAGACGGATGACATATACAACCGAAACTGCCTTATTGAGCTGGTCAACTGTCAGGTACCTTCCCTTTACAAGTCACCCCAACACCAGAATAGATCATGATCATATTGTTCACCTTCCCCCACCTCTAAATATGAATGGGTGAATAGAGCTCCAGAAGTTTTTTCCTTCTCATACGTGTAATAGATAATCACTTCTATGTCTAAAAGCCAGTAAAATTTACTCAGTAAGCCAGAATTAGACCTAGCTGCAGTGGTTGGTACAATGTGCTCACTAACCTTCTCATCTTCCTTGGTAGCTTAACTCTGCTTCTATCTCTGGCATAGATGGTTCTTCGTGGAGCGGAGACAGAAGGCTGTGTCATTGTGTCAGCTGCCAAAGCCCAACTGCTGCAGTGCCAGCACCATCCAGCCTGGTATGGTGATACATTGAAGCAAAAGACATCCTGGACTTGCCTCTTGGATGGCATGCAGTACTTTGCTACCACTGAAAGCAGCCCCACGGAGCAGGATGGCCGACAGCTCTGGTTAGAGGTTAGTCAGCGGGTTTGTGAAGGCACATTATATTCCTAGCTTTCCATAGACTTTCTAATAGCTGGAAGATTCTTGACAGTACCTACTGTTACTAACTTAGCAGAATAATGAGGCTGATAACACCTTGAATATGGACAGTTTCTGGTCTGGAAGCATATAGAATATTTTTTTTTCTCTCATGGTGTTCTGTTTCATTGCAAGAGAAACTTGTTTCCCACAACTAGTATAAAATGGACTGGAGCTTTTTAACTCTTGAAGATTGCTGATCCCTGTTAATGTTCACACAAATCAGCAAGTAGCCAAGAAAACAGGCAGTGAGTCTGAGAATTTTCAATAAGCTTACTATCTGCCCTTTCTCTGTCCTCTCTTATGAAAATGACTGATTGGTTATTTCAGCAAAGCATTGAGGTTGAATGAAAGATGTCTAGGAGTCAGGTTATGTGAGTTCTAATGATAGCTTTCCCATTATAGTAGCCATGAGCTCTTGTACAAGTCACCTTTAATCGTGAAATGGAATTGATACTTCACCCTCACAAGATTGTTGAAAGGGTCACATGATAAGGTATTTTGAAAATACAAAGCTTTATTCAGGTGGAAAGTAGTCTTGTTTTTTTTTAAGTCAGTACATCTAGGGAGGTCTAAGTGTGTGGCAAGATAATGTTTTTTTTTTGAGACGGAGTCTCGCTCTGTCGCCCAGGCTGGAGTGCAGTGGCTCGATCTCGGCTCACTGCAACCTCTGCCTCCCAGGTTCAAGCGGTTCCGTAGCCTCAGCCTCCTGAGGAGCTGGGATTACAGGCCAGCCACCACGCCTGGCTAATTTTTGTATTTTTAGTAGAGACGGGGTTTTACCTTGTTGGTCAGGCTGGTCCCGGACTCCTGACCTTAGGTAATTCCCTGCCCCCACCTTGGCCTCCCAAAGTGCTGGGGTTACAGGTGTGAATCACTGCACCTGGCCAAGTTAATGTTTTTTTAGTTGGTGAGATTGTGAGCAGTTGGCAAAAACTAGGGAAGGAGCCTGTCTTTGCTTTGCAAGGTTGTGAATTTTCTTTTCAGCTTCTTGGTAAAACTGAACCAGGATATAGTTTAAGCTATAATTTCTAAGATGCAATATCATCAGAATTATTGGAGAGTCTAATCTGGTTATGAGATATGCCTAGTCAATATTGTGTGTTGTTATTACTTAATAGTTGTTAAGTGCCCACATTGCACAGGGCATGGTACACCACGAAATGAGTTACAGGATCTAGCTGCATATGTTAAGGACCAAAATGATAAATCCATTTACAGTTTCTCTCTGTAGGAGATAAAACTGATCCCTCCTCTCACCTCTCTGGCTGATGCTTCTTATATCAAGGACCTTAGGGCTTAATTCAGGCAACCTTAAATGTAATAAGAGGTAATGAGCATTTAGATGAGATGTCAAGCCGAGTAAGAGACCGGTTGTTGGCAATATGAGAAGTCATGCTAATATATAAGAGCCGTGGTTCGTTCAGGCAAGCAGTACCCTTTACCAGTAGTCTTAGGAGGTAAGCACGGGTGTTAACTACCCATGCAGAAGTAGAATGGTTGAGCTATCAGGATCTTTCTGCATTTTCTGCATCTCTGCTGCTTTTAGGCATGGCTTCTTTTGCGGGTGAACTCTTTTTTTTTTTTTTTTTCCCCCCCTCAGGCTGTGATACTAGCATTAGAGTAGAACATCCTTGGCTTAGGTATGAGGGACTTTGATCTGGTCTTTCCTATATTTTTTTGAGGCTTGACAGATCCACCATCTGCTGTGGTCTTCCCATCGCACTCATTCTGTTATTCATTCTGCTTCAGCTTGGCAGAGTGAATCAAAATAATTCAGTCCCCTTCTCCCGTGGCAACATTGTCAAAGTGGTTATCTGTCTGAAGATAAAAAACAGTAAGAACACAAATGGAACAAATACCAAAATGGGTGGGAAAGACTTTTTTTTTTTAATGAGCTGTTTTGCCCATGACATGATTAGATTTGAATTTCACTCATTGTTTTTTTCTGGCTTGAGTCCTGTGGGCCTGCAAAGTGTGCATGTAACTCAGTTGGGTTGGAGAATTTGGGTATACTGGAGCAAGAGAATGAGACAAATATGTCCTCTATCCTGGGAGATGGTTCAAGCTATTCCAGGCAGTGGAGCTCTAGATAGTATACGTAACTACTTAAAACATGGAGATCTGTCACCCAGTTGGCCACCGACAAGCCACTGTTTCCCCAGGAGCTAAAGTTGCCTGCATCTCTGTTTTCAGGTGAAGAATATCGAGGAGCACCGACAGCGTAGTCTGGACTCTGTGCAGGAGCTGATGGAGAGTGGGCAGGCAGTGGGCGGCATGGTTACCACAACCACAGGTCAGCTCTCCCCCTCCTCCGTGTCAGATGATTAGGAGTAGATGTGCATTCCAAAGAGACTTCATTTTCCCACCTATTCTTAATGTCAGTGAATGTTGGAGTAGGACCATTTTGTGCTAGGCTAGGTTGAAAGCAGTGTTTCTGGAGTTTCCCAGACATAACTGGGAGGCTCTCACATTACCTTTATTGAGAATGTCTTTTTCTTATCTCTTTCCCACATCTTCCCAGATTGGAACCAGCCAGCGGAGGCACAGCAAGCTCAGCAAGTCCAGCGGATCATTTCGCGTTGCAACTGCCGAATGTACTATATTAGTTACAGCCATGATATTGATCCTGAACTAGCAACTCAGATTAAGCCACCTGAAGTTCTTGAGAACCAGGAAAAGGAAGATCTCCTAAAGAAGCAGGAAGGTATTCAGGGCTTGAAAGGCTTTTAGGAGGGGACTTTGAAACAGTAAAGTTATTAAAAGTTCACTGTGCACTGGCATTAACATTTCACTTTGCTCTACTTTTTCTAAGTTCTGCTATTAGAAAATAACCTCTATTCTTGGAGGGAGCTGGGATGAATGGGCATTGCTTATGATTCTGAAATAAACATGTTTCTGCCCATGAGTACCTCTGACCCTTTCTGTGGGGTTGACTAGTGGGGTGGTTCCAAATGTGGGTTAGGAGATGGAGTAGATATTTAGGTAGAAACTTGAGTCTTTTATTTAGCTGCTAACAATTATCTAGGGGCTGTGGATACCTTCACCCTTATCCACCATGAGCTGGAAATTTCCACCAACCCAGCTCAGTATGCCATGATCCTGGACATCGTCAACAACCTGCTGCTGCATGTAGAACCCAAGCGGAAGGTGAGCATGGGGGCTTGTAGAATGCTGGTTAGCCTCACAGGAACACCCAGACTTTGTGCTTTATTTGGCCTCATGCTTCACACTGAAGAAGGGCCTTGTGGTTAATACATCCTCTTAGTTAGCAGTGGTAGTTGGAATTCTACTTACTTAGAAAAGGCCTGAGCGTCTCTCAGACTGTAGGGCTTGTTTGCCTGATTGTTTTCTCCTAGGCATTTCTCTACCCAGTCACCTAGACACTTGTAAAAACATTAACTATTCCCTGTTTCCACTTCCACCTGCATCTCGTTGGGCCTGACTTGTGAAATCCACATTGCCAAATTTTCTGCATTGACCTACCACTGTTGCTATTAACAGTGACAGATAAAGGTTAGCTTTCTAGAAGAGATCCCCCCATTTCTTTCTCCTTTCTCTATTTCACTTTACTGTAAGACTTGTCTATTTAGAAATCTTACTCATTTCCCTTTCCATTCCTTTAGGAACATAGTGAGAAGAAGCAACGGGTCAGGTTCCAGCTTGAGATCTCTAGCAATCCAGAGGAGCAGCGCAGCAGCATACTGCATTTGCAGGAGGCTGTGCGGCAGCATGTGGCCCAAATACGACAGCTGGAGAAGCAGATGTATTCTATCATGAAGGTAGTCACTGCAGATAGATAGTCGAGGACCAGGAAGTCTCCTAGAATGAGGGAGATCTCTCAATTTCTATCCTGGTTCCCTAGTCTTTGCAGGATGACAGCAAGAATGAGAATCTGCTTGACCTGAACCAAAAGCTTCAGTTGCAGCTAAACCAGGAGAAGGCCACCCTGCAGCTGGAAAGTGAAGAGCTGAATATCCTCATCAGGTACCCCAGCATTCTTTCCTTACCCTTTTCCAGTGCCTCAGCTAGAGGCAATTCTCTTCCTTGCCCGTGTTCTGACTGTCTTTAGGTCTAATGTGCATTATCAAAGGCTCATGTAGGAGTAGGTTCAGACACCTCTTCCTGGAAAAGAAAAATGGGTAGTTGGGAAATCACTTTTTTTTTTTTTTTAAAGAGAGTTTTGCTCTCGTTGCCCAGGCTGGAGTGCAGTGGCATGATCTCGGCTCACTGCAACCTCCGTCTCCTGGGTTCAAGTGATTCTCCTGTCTCAGCCCCCCAAGTAGCTGGGACTACAGGCGTGCGCCACCACATCCAGCTAATTTTTATATTTTTAGTAGAGACGGAATTTCACCATGTTGGCCAGGATGGTCTTAATCTCCTGACCTCGTGATCCACCTGCCTCAGCCTCCCAAAGTGCTGGGATTACAGGCATGAGCCACTGTCCCCGGCTGAAAGATCACCTTTATAGCCTTTTTGTTTGTTTGTTTCTGATTTCCTTTTTTTTTTTTTTTTTTAACATGAGGTTTCACCATGATGGCCAGGCTGGTCTTGAACTCCTGACCTCAGTTGATCCACCCACCTCGGCCTCCCAAAATGCTAGGATTACAGGCGTGAGCCACTGCGCCCAGCCTGATTTCCTTTTTTTGTACCTGTACATGTCAAGGAATTTTATGGCTTTAATACTATGCATCTGAACTGAAAATATCTTTTTTTTTTTTTTTTAATGGACCTGACATAACAAACATATGAAAATATCTTGAAGTTGATCAGTATACAATTGCAGATACAATCGTAGGAATTATTAGTGGGAAGATACTTTATCAAGAAGCTGTAGAGCTGAAAGATGGGGTTTGTGTTTCTATGACCTAGAATGTCAGGAGCAATAAATTGAGTGAAAAAAAATTTAGGGACTGGCTAACCCAGAATAGGTTAATTTCTGAGTTTACCTCCTGCATCTTTTTTTTTTTTTTTTTTTTTTAAATCCAAGCAGCACTATCTTGAACCTCCTGCATCATTCTAGAGCATACTATCCTACCCCTAACCCATGTGCTGTTTCCCTTACTGGCTTTGGCGCCCCTGTCCACTTACAGGTGTTTTAAGGATTTCCAACTGCAGCGGGCTAACAAGATGGAGCTGCGAAAGCAGCAAGAAGATGTGAGTGTGGTCCGTCGCACTGAGTTTTACTTTGCTCAGGCACGATGGCGCCTGACAGAGGAAGATGGACAGCTGGGAATTGCTGAATTAGAGCTGCAGAGGTTCCTCTACAGCAAGGTATCTGGGGTATATGGTCACACAAAGGCAGCTGTGTTGAGAGACATTGACCTATCTTAGGAGTCTAGCTCATAAAAGAGAAATAGGCCGGGCGCGGTGGCTCACGCCTGTAATCCTAGCACTTTGGGAGGCTGAAGTGAGTGGATCAACTGAGGACAGGAGTTCAAGACCAGCCTGGCCATCATGGTGAAACCCCATCTTAAAAAAATAAATAAAAAATAAAAATAAAAAAATAAAGGAAGTTTAAAAAAAAAGAAATAAAAAGGGGTTAATTATTATATGATTATTAATGATGGTATAATTGGAAACATGAGCAGTACTTCCTTAGACACATCTGTTTATAATGAGTGATACATATATAGCTCTGATGCCACAGGGGAGAGTAAGAATGAACAAAGAAATAAAATATTTTTAAAAAAGTGATACAGGCCAGGTGTGGTGGCTCATGCCTTTAATCCCATTACTTTGGGAGGCTGAGAGGGGAGGATTGCTTGAAACCAAGAGTTCAGCCAAAAATTAAAAAATTAGCACATCGTGGTGCACACCTGTGGTCCCAGCTACTTGGGAGGCTGAGGCGGGAGGATTGCACGCCTGGGAATTTGAGCCTGCAGTGAGCTGTGATCACACCATTGCACTCTAGCCTGGGAAACAGAGTGAGACACTGTCTCTACAAAAGAAAATAATTAAAAACACATATGAAAGGCTGGGCACCATGGCTTACACCTGTAATCCCAGCACTTTGGGAGACTGAGGCGGGTGGATCATCTTAGGTCACAAGTTCAAGACCAGCCTGGCCAACATGGTGAAACCCTGTCTCTATGAAGAATACAAAAATTAGCCAGGTGTGGTGGTACATGTCTGTGGTCCCAGCTATTTGGGAGGCTGAGACAAGAGGTTGCAGTGAGCTGAGATTGTGTCGCCACTGCACTCCATCCTGGGTGACAGAACTAGACTCCATCTCCAAAAAAAAAAATTACAAAAGTTAGCTGGATGTGATGGTGGGTACCTGCTTAAGCCCAGCTACTGAGGAGGCTGAGGCAGGAGAATGGCTTGAACCCAGGAGGCAGATGTTGCAGTGAGCTGAGATCGTGCCACTGCACATCAGCCTGGGTAATAGAATGAGACCCTGTCTCAAATAAAAAAAAAAAGATACGACACAGATGAGTTTGATCAAATGCTTTTCTCATTGAATAAGATTATCCCTAGAAATGTGGCCCAGAGGCAAATAATCTTTCATGTCCAGCCTGGAATCGAATCTTCTTTTTTTTTTTTTTTGAGACGGAGTCTTGCTCTGTCACTCAGGCTGGAGTGCAGTGGCACAATCTTGGCTCACTGCACCCTCTGCCTCCTGGGTTCAAGTGATTGTCCTGCCTCAGCCTCCTGACTAGCTGGGATAACAGGCACGTGCCACCACGCCCAGCTCATTTTTGTATTTGTAGTAGAGATGAGGTTTCACCATGTTGGTCAGGCTGGTCTTGAATTCCTGACCTCGTGATCCGCCTGCCTTGGCCTCCCAAAGTGCTGGGATTACAGGTGTGAACCAGTGTGCTGGGCCAGAACAGAATATTCTAATACTGACATTCAGCTTTCCTGCCATTGACATGAAGAAGAGGATATTATTTATTACTTTCTCCTACAAGGGACATTTGGAAATGAATTAGGCCATTTTTTAATGTCACTATGCCTAGATAGTACTACCAGCATTTAGTGTCCTGGATAATGGTGCCCATGAGAAACGCTGGATTAAAAAGTGTTGATTGTATGAGATTGAAGAAGATAGCAAGTTTGGGATTAGGCATACATAGAGCCTGAAAACAAACTGGATACATAGCAATTGTCTAGCAGACATCTGAGAAAGGTTTATTATAGTAGATGGGGCAAAATCTGTCTTTATAGGTGAATAAGTCTGATGACACAGCAGAACATCTTCTGGAGTTGGGCTGGTTCACTATGAACAACCTCCTCCCCAATGCTGTCTACAAGGCAAGTCTTTTTTCCTCCATTCCTAGTCCATTTGCATGTTTTTAGCACAGGGCATTTATAATGGCTCTTTAATCCACTATGGAAAACAATGTGGTGATCTGAGAGGGTGAAAGCTTGCCCAGCTTAGCAATTCCATTGCTTCTGCTCTCATTCTGTAGAGGATTTATGGGTTGCTTTATGGCAGGAAGGACATTGGGTTGGGCTGTTATTTACTCTATCCTACAGGTAGTACTGCGGCCCCAGAGCTCCTGCCAGTCTGGGCGACAGCTAGCTCTCCGCCTTTTCAGCAAAGTCCGGCCCCCTGTTGGGGGTATCTCTGTTAAGGAGCATTTTGAGGTTAGTAAGCAGTCCCTTGGGGACCTGGGAACAAAGGACATTCAAAAGCCAGCTGTGTGTTAACACAATATCAGGAGTAGGTAAACTGATGATGGTGTCTGAGCTTAATTGTTTCTTGAATCTTTTTCCTCTTTAGGTAAATGTGGTGCCTCTTACCATCCAGCTGACACACCAGTTCTTCCATAGAATGATGGGCTTTTTCTTTCCTGGCCGAAGTGTGGAAGATGATGAAGTTGGTGATGAAGAGGATAAGTCCAAACTGGTGACTACTGGTGAGAACTTTTATGTTGGAGCACCAGAATAGAGTAGCAGCCTCAAAGACAGCTGAGACTTCAGAATGAGGATGGATGACAACTGGTGCACTTTTTCATAGGAATACCAGTGGTGAAGCCTCGGCAGCTGATTGCAACAGATGATGCAGTACCACTGGGCCCTGGGAAGGGTGTGGCGCAGGGTTTGACTCGGAGTTCTGGGGTCAGAAGGTCATTTCGCAAATCACCAGAGGTACCAAACATGCCCCTGATGACAGAAAAATGGGAGAGTCTGAGGTCCTGTTTGGCATGGCTTGGGATTTCTTTGGTTTCGAGTCCACTCTAAGGATAAATGAAGAGGGAGATGTTTGGGGTCCTGAGTTTCTTCTGATGGATTCAGGGGTCACACTCCTTGCCTGCCTTTCTTAGCACCCTGTGGATGATATTGACAAGATGAAAGAGCGCGCTGCCATGAACAACTCCTTCATCTACATAAAGATTCCACAGGTTCCACTGTGCGTCAGCTACAAGGTCTGCACCTCTCAAGCACTTTGTAGAACAGGGTGGGAAGGGAACCAGATAAGATCATCAGAGATTCTAGACAGGGAGACAGCCAGCTTGTTTGTTATGCTGAGCTGTGGGTGATAAATTTGCTGTTCCTCTGCTCCCCTCAGGAGTCAGCACCATTACCAGGCTGAGGTAAGGGGAAATCAGTATCTGTAGGTTATTATTGTAGGACTTACACTCAGGTGGCTGGCTTGGACTCAGAATGGCAGCTGATATATTTTTCTCCCCTCTTTTTTTCTTTCTCCTCTCCCTCCTCTTACAGGGTGAGAAGAACAGTGTGGACTGGGGTGACCTTAACCTGGTGCTGCCCTGTCTGGAGTACCACAACAACACATGGACATGGCTAGACTTTGCCATGGCTGTCAAAAGGGACAGCCGCAAAGCCCTGGTTGCCCAGGTATCCCGCCAGGGCTCATGGCTGTTTGGTTAATGGGGCTGGCAGACAGATCCTCTTTTCAGGCGCATTTCGTTTTAGAATACATGAACAAATATCTATCCTTGGGAAGGGGCAGGTGCATGAATTGAGTGGCTTCTATGCTTGCCCTCTCTGTGACCTCACTCAGATGATTAAATTCAGTGTTTACTGAGTGTTCGATATATCACCATTGATTTTAGAGAACTGAGAGCCAATACAACCTAAAGTTTAGAAGGGGTTATAATTAGACTGTAAGCTTCTTGAAAGCAGAGACCATTTTATCATGCAAATTGCCCCATTGTGGCTTGGATGTGTTTAATAAATCTTTGTTGACTTGGTTCATTTTGATTTATTCTGCCTGCCCACTAATATTTACCTGTCCTTTCACTCCTCTCCAATCTGCCAGGTAATCAAAGAGAAGCTAAGGCTGAAGCCTGCAACAGGCTCTGAGGTCCGGGGAAAGCTAGAAACTAAATCGGACCTGAACATGCAACAGCAGGAAGAGGAGGAGAAAGCCCGGCTCCTCATTGGTTTAAGTGTGGGCGACAAGAACCCTGGCAAGAAGTCGATCTTTGGCAGGCGCAAATGATTTGGCGATTTGAGTGGCTGCAGTACAGGATCTGACTCTGGCTCATGCTCCAGGGACTTGTGGAGTGGGAGGGGCTTCCCTTTATCCACCAGGATTTGTTGGTGTCAGAGCCTATAGGCATTGCTCTTCAGCAGCTGGCCTATTCCCTGCAGGGCATGGTGGACAATAATGCTGAGTTTCATCTCACACTGATCAGGCTCAGGGCCAGAGAGGCAACAGAGAGCGAGACCCAGGGAATGGGCCCAGGGCAGGACCCTATTCCCTTGGGGTCAAGTGAAAGGATGGGGGGATAGTCCTGATCAAGTATGATACATTTTTATAGACATATATAAATATATATATTATATATATTTCTAAGTGTAACTGTCCTCCCTCTGTGCCAGGAAACTGAGGGGAGGGGGCTGATCCTCACTCCACTGCCATGTATGAAAGAGGTATTAGTGTTCTGGGGGAGGGGGCAATCAACCCCTTCCCAAACTCTGTGCTAAGTTCACTTGGGAGGATGGCAATAGGAGCCAGGGCTGGCCATGGGTCCCCCGCCCTTCCCCCTGAGATATGCCCTGGAGAATGGCAAAAAGATTTAAAGAGAAAAAAAAATATTTTAAATTTGATGCGCGTTTTTTTGTGTGTGTTGAGTGCATGCGTTCAGTCTGTGTATCCCTCCCTTGTCAACCTAAGACATCCAGCAGCTGCCACTGTGAGGGTGGCCTCTTCCCTCCTCTGCCCTGAAGCTGTATCACAGAAATTTCTAGTCCTAGTGTGACTCTGCCCCCATGCTGATGGGTTTCTGCACACTGGAAGAGGCGGGGCTTGTGTCATGCAGCATCAGGGAGAGGAACTGCTTATGTAACTGGGACAGCCGATTTAGCAGGAGAGAGGAGGCAGAGGCTGGGGATGGGAGTAGTGAGCTGTCGGCAGGGGCAACACACCCGGGTGGCTGCTTCTCACAAGGTAGGCTGTGGGGCTCTGGCAGCCTACTGAGGGGAGGAGAGGGAGACAAGGGCTTGAGGCCTGGTAAATTTTTGGTTAGGAGCATGGCAGTGATTACTGGACGTGGGGGTGGGGCAGGGAGTCTATACTATGAAAGCATCACAGCTCAGTACTAAGGTTGGGGCTGTGTTAATAATGCATTGTGGTGAAAATGTCCAACAATTATTTTCCTAGAGGATTTGAATTGTGTCCAGAAAATCCAGGGCTTAGCATAAAGCAAGGGTGACAGGAATTTTCTCTCATGTTGGAAAATGGACCTCTAGGGGTGGAGACTTAAGGGGAGAGAGTGCCTAGTAAGACGGGTAGAATCAGCTATGCCTCAGGAGCAGAAAGTTTAGAGTGGCTCCCTTGGTTCTCAGCAGGGTGGCCACTTCCAGGGTCCCTGGGCCCGAGGCTGGAAGAGCCTCTGGTCAGGTATGGGAACCATAAGGTCAGATCTGGAAGAACTGTGGGAACTACAGGGGCATCACTGTCTGCGCCGGGAGTCCCTAAGGCCAGCCTCACTGCTGGTGGAAAGACCTCTGCCTGAGTGGCCAGTGCCTCGGTTCATCAACCTCTTTCTACCAGAGTTTCCTGTTAGGCCCATTAGGGAGCAGCAGCAGCTGAAGGTAAGTCAGTGATCCCTGAGTGGGGTCTCAGTCTTTGAGAGAAATTAGAAATGACCAGTCTCAGTTACCCTGTTCTCCATTTCTCTGTACAGATTTTAGGCCTTGTGGCTAAAGGCTCCTTTGGAACTGTCCTCAAGGTGCTAGATTGCACCCAGAAAGCTGTATTTGCAGTGAAGGTAGGGGCTTAGGTACCACATTCTCCAGTCTGTTTCCAAACTGGATTCCAGAGAGGCTGGGAGGAATAAACAATTCAATAGCACTATTCTCTGAGTCTTCACTACTCTCCTATAGGTGGTGCCCAAGATAAAGGTGCTACAGAGGGACACCGTGAGGCAGTGCAAAGAGGAGGTTAGCATCCAGGTATGCACAGAGTCCTGGAAAGGATTGTGGAAAGAACTAGGCCATAGGTAGGGAAAGTACCTTTCTTGCCCACCTTCTTTTCCTGCTTCTGCCTCCTCCATCTGCTTCAACCTAGTTTAACACTAAAGTAGGTCCTGGGGAAAGTAGCTATCAGCTATCAACAGTTTTTCCAAGTCCTACCAGGGAAATCTCTTAATTCATGTCCCAGTGTATTCCTTAGTATTTGCTGGTTCCAGGATTACCAGGCAGTCCCAATTACTGAGTTCCTCTGAACTGAAAAGTGAGGCAGCAGTTCCCCTTCTGCACATCTGGATGAAACCTGATTTCTTGGCTGCCTTTATTCTCAATGACCCTGCCCCTCCCTAACTTCCTGTTTTCTTTGTCCCTAGCGGCAGATCAACCATCCTTTTGTACACAGCTTGGGGGACAGCTGGCAGGGAAAACGGCACCTTTTCATTAGTGAGTGACTGGACTCTCTCCTCATCCCCCAGGGTCCTTGTACCATACCTTTGCTCTGTCCCCCTTCTCATGGCACCTCTCTGTCCCAAAGGGAGGGGGAGCAGGTGGTATCAGTTTGGGCAGCAATGCCTTGAGCCCAGGCATTGCAGCTCCCAAACACTGCCTAGATTTCTGGCAATGTATGTAGCTCCACACTGGCTTTGCAGTGTGTAGCTACTGCAGCACAGATCTGTACTCCCTTTGGTCGGCTGTTGGCTGCTTTCCTGAGGCTTCCATCCGACTCTTTGCTGCTGAGTTGGTCCTAGTGCTGTGTAAGTGAAACAGTGGTAAAAGAAATGGGGAGGGAAGATTTATGTTGGGAAGAAGGAGAGTAATTCTGGAGGTCAAAGAATAGGATAAGGATGGGTGGGGTGAGGGCTACTAGGGAAACAGGAAAGGACAGAAACGCTGCAATGTGCCCCATGCTTGCTATCCACAGGTTATCTCCATGACTTGGGTATTATGCATCGAGATGTGAAGGTAGAGTTAAGTGCTTTTTTCCCTTTGTCTGAGAAAGAGTCTCAGAAGTTCCAACAAGTCCAAGAAGTCAGTGGGGGAGCTGAGAACAGTAGACCTTGGGGCTCCCATAGGTGCCAAGGATTTGGGGAAAGACTCTCTGGATATAGATTTGAGTGCTGAGTAGGGCATCACCTTCACCTGGGGTGTATACATGACAAAAGAGTTGAAAGGAAGAGGAAGAATAATTTCTCACCTGTGATCTTTCAGATGGAGAATATTCTTCTAGATGAACGAGGTAAGTCTTTTTTCTTTCCTAGCCCCAGGATGAGAGGTGCTTTGGTTTGGGAATAAATCATGGCCGATAAAGGAACAGTGGTGTGGTTGCCTTACCTTCTTTCATAGGCCACCTGAAACTGACAGACTTTGGTCTGTCCCGCCACCTGCCCCAGGGAGCTCGAGCCTACACTATCTGTGGCACTCTTCAGTACATGGGTGAGAGAGGTTAAAGCTGATGGGTAAGCACTGGGCAGGAGGATAGCTAAAGGATGTCAGTGACAAGTATCTTTGAAATCTGTAGCCCCAGAAGTCCTAAGTGGAGGACCTTACAACCATGCTGCTGATTGGTGGTCACTGGGTGTCTTGCTTTTCTCTCTGGCAACTGGAAAGGTGAGAGAATAGTAGCAGTTTTGGGCAGAGAAGAGCTGTGCCTTGTGGTGGAAAGAAGGAAGACCTTAAGAAATTTTGCCTTATTCCTACTAAGGAATGAACCCCTACCCCCACCCCTACTCCCTACCTCTTAACTCAGTTTCCAGTGGCTGCAGAGAGAGATCATGTGGCCATGTTGGCAAGTGTGACCCACAGTGACTATGAGATCCCAGCTTCTCTTAACCAGGGCCTCTCACTCCTGCTTCATGAGGTAAGGGTGAGCACTACTTTCCTTCTTGGCTACCAAACCATTCATGCTCTCCTGCCTGCATTAAAGTGATGTTTCCCCATTCTGCTCAATTTTTTTTGTGTGTGGGGGTGCTCCAACTTAACTACCTAACTACTTGCCATCTAAGCTGTACCTGAGTCACATTCCTGAGTTCCTGGTCCCCCACATCTCCTCCCCATCCAGAACAGAGACGTCCTTTCTGAGAGAGTGGAGCACTGTAAACTCTTCCCATCTGAAAACTCACAAGTACAGCTCCATTATTCCCACCTTTGCCCCAAATTAGCCTCTCTTTCTCCCTCTTTCACAAATCGTCTACTCTTTAGGGTTCTTATTCCTACCCTCCACAGCTCCATGAACTTCTTCTTTTCCAACCTTTCTGTTCAGGCCTTCCCTGCTCTAATCACTCATCTATCATGCTCTATTTCCCTTCAGCTCTTATGCCAGAACCCCCTCTATCGTCTACGTTATCTGCATCACTTCCAGGTCCACCCTTTCTTTTGGGGTGTGGCCTTTGACCCAGAGCTCCTACAGAAGCACCCAGTGAACTTTGTCATGGAGACACAAGCTACCCTGCCCAGTTCAGCAGAGACCACGCCCTTCGATGACTTCGACTGTGATCTGGAGTCCTTCCTGCTCTACCGTATCCCTGCTTCAGCCTCTCTACTGTAAATTGGGGCCTGGCTGGGAACCTGAAAATCTTTATCCCTGTAGACTCGGTATGACCATGTTGACAATCCAGTTTGTTTTTATTTTGTAATCTGTCACCGTTCTGTTCTAGGCTTTAGACTAGAGTTCCAACCTTGGACATTCTGCTACTGGCAGCCAAGCTGGCCCTATTCCTTCCCCATCATACAACCTACCTCTCAATTCAACATCTCAGATCAGGGTGGTGACCTTTTCCTTTTCTTTACTTCTCCAGTGCTCCTACCCTCAGGCTGTCAGCCGGAGCTGCTTCCACTTGTTTCTCTGCCATGTTTCCTTTCTTGAGCAATAATGATCATGGGCTACTAGGGTGCTATTGATGTGTTTAATAGGCTTGTCAGAAGCAATATGAATTTTTTTGTTTTTTTGAGATAGAGTCTCTGTTGACCAGGTGGGAGTGCAGTGGTGTGATCTTGGCTTACTGTAACCTCTGCCTCCTGGGTTCAAATGATTTTCATGCCTCAGCCTCCAGAGTAGCTGGGATTACAGGTGTGTGCCACCACACCCAGCTAATTTTTGCATTTTTTAGTAGAGACAGAGTTTCACTATATTGGCCAAGCTGGTCTCAAACTCCTGACCTCAAGTGATCTGCCTGCCTTGGCCTCCCAAAGTGCTGGGATTACAGATGTGAGCCACTGTACCTGGCCTTTTTTTTTTTTTTTGAAATAGGGTCTCACTCTGTCACCCAGGTTGGAGTGCAGTGGTGCGATCTCGGCTCACTGCAACCTTCACAGTTGTGAGCCACCACACCCAGCCTGTGAATTTTTCAAAAGTCTCAAAAGCTGGCATTTCAACCCCTAAATATGCAGTTAAAAAATATGATCTGGGCCAGGCATGGTGGCTAACACCTGTAATCCCAGCATTTTGGGAGGCCAAGGCGGTGGATCACGAGGTCAGGAGATCGAGACCATCATGGCTAACATGGTGAAACCCCATCTCTACTAAAAATACAAAAAATTAGCTAGGTGTGGTGGCACATGCCTGTAGTCCCAGCTACTTGGGAGGCTGAGGCAGGAGAATTGCTTGAACCCAGGAGGCAGTGGTTGCAGTAAGCCAAGATTGTGCCACTGCACTCCAGCCTGGGCGACAGAGCGAGACTCTGTCTCAAAATGTATATATGTCTATATATATATATATATATAGACATATATACACACACACACACACACACATATATGATCTGGGAGCTTGAGGCCAGTCTGCAATAAATCTAATTTTTAAAAATTGAAAGGTGAATCAAATAATCTAGTGAGGAAGAAAATATAAACTGAAATATGGTGGGTTAAATGTCTTCTCTAGGTCTATAATTAGAACAGTTATCCAAAATAAAACCTCTTTTGAAAAGCATAAGATTATGAAACTGATAATTTCTCCTAGTCAGCCCAGGATTTCATTTCTGATGGGCAAACCAATAAATTAAGAGTCATGCAGCAACCTTAAGATTTAGGAGGAGGCTGAGGTGGGCAGATCAGTTGAGGTCAGGAGTTCGAGACCAGCTTGGCCAACATGGTAAAACCTTGTCTCTACTAAAACATACAAAAATTAGCTGGATGTGGTGTTGCAGATGTGTAGTCCCAGCTACTTGGGAGGCTGAGGCAGAAGAATCGCTTGAACCCAGGAGGCCAAGGTTGCAGTGAGCTGAGATTATGCCATATATCTCAATAACTTTTTCCTTTAGTAAGGAAAATCATCTGGACCTTAAATTTTATATAGTTTTGGCCTCTGTGACTTCATTTTTCTTAAATTAACTTCTCCAAATTTTCATTTTGGTCCTGACACGTGAGGGGAAAGTTAGTTTTCATCTAGACCATATTACTCAGTTATATCCAGTCTCTCTGGACCAAAGAGAGTCTGGAGAGTACTCTGTAGTTCTATTTATTAATTCTGTCTCTAGATTAAGCCAGATTTCCCCATGCACGGCTGGCATTTTATTGGCCTCTGCAGAATTGCTTTTTCTGGATTGCACTTTGGCAATCCATATGAAATCTCTATGAATGTAATTGCTGGCTGGGTGTGGTGGCTCACACATGTAATCCCAGCACTTTGGGAGGCTGAGGCGGGCAGATACCCTGAGGTCAGGAGTTTGAGACCTGCCTGGCCAACATGGTGAAACCCTGTCTCTAACAAAAAAATACAAAAATTAGCCGGTCATGGTTACTCATGCTGTAGTCCCAGCCACTCAGGAGGCTGAGGGAGAAGAATTGCTTGAACCCGGAAGGCAGCGGTTGCAATGAGTCAAGATCGTGCCACTGCATCCACCCTGAGAAACAGAGTGAGATCCTGTCTCAGGAAAAAAATTAAATAAATTGCTATGGATACTGTAAAGGGTGTTTATCATAACAGTTCATAACGTTCTATTTAAGAATGCTTAGGAGAAATTTTCTCTGGACCCAGTTATGCTTTTCTGAATTGCTGTCTGGTTTTTACCTTAAGGACACTAAATATCCAACTGATTGTATTTTTCTGTTTGTACTGATACTAGACCATTTAGAGCCCAATTTGTGTGCTCCATTCAGCAAATGTTTATGTATTTTGTATGCTAGTCATATTCTTGGTTCTGTCTTTTCTACCTTTCTTTTCCTTATTCTCATTTTTCTAAGTTTTAACCCTTTTATATTACTATAATATCTGCATCTTTGTAAGCCTTTTTGTAATAAGGTTGGGATATAAATAAATAAGACAATATCCTTTTATCTCATTTGTTTTTCTTTAGACATTTACATTACTTTTTTAAAATTGTAATGACCAGAACTGCACACTTGATAAAAACTCTGAACACTAAAAATAGGAATTAATGGTTTCTAAAATAGTAGTTAAGAGCATTCGATTGGAATTTAGGAGACCTGATGCCTGGATCCATTAATAACTATCTAATCGTCTTTAATAAGTTATTTTAACCTCTCTGGATCTGAGTTTCCTGGTGTGCAAAATGAAGGTAAAATAACCACTGGTTCCTAACCCCATGGGGGATGGGTTGGGATTTCTGTGATGCTGAAATTTATTTACATAAATAAATAAGACAATTTATTCATACAGTTTCTTTTCTTTCCCCTTCCCTGTTCCTTTTCTTTAAGAGATGGAAATTCGCCATGTTGCCCAAGGTGGTCTCGAACTCCTGGGCTTTAGTGATCTGCCTGCCTTGGCCTTTCAAAGTGCTAGGATTATAGGCATGAGCCACTGCGACTGGCTTGTGATGCTTTTTCTTTTTGAGACTGAGTTTCACCTTGTCACCCAGACTAGAGTGCAGTGGTGCGATCTCAGCTCACTGCAACCTCTACCTCCTAGGTTCAAGTGACTCTCCTGCCTCAGCTTCCCAAGCTGCTGGGATTACAGGTGCCTGCCACAACGCCTGGCTAATTTTTGTATTTTTAGTGGAGATGGGGTGTCACCATGTTGACCAGGCTGGTCTCAAATCCTGACCTCAGGTGATCCACCTGCCTTGGCCTCTCAAAGTGGTGGGATTACAGGCGTGAGCCAATGCTCCCAGCCCTGTGATGCTTTTTCAAAGGGCAGATGCAGAGGATTTTACAATGCCATGTTAATTAATGTTCAGGTCACCCAGCATTATATGGCTTTTGTGATCACAGCAGCACAATGGGTTAAGGTCCTTAAGAAATGGTTAAACATAATATAACTAGAATCTCTTTCCTAGGTCATATTAGTTTAGAGACCATAATCATGTGAGTGTAGTTTGAATTATTCTTACCAAATGAAAACATTTTCAACATACTCTTCAGTAGTCTACCACAGCAGTGATTCTCAGGGTGCAGTGGAGGGGGTGACAGAAAATCAGAATTTTGGCTGAGCATGGTGCTTCACACCTGTAATCCCAGCACTTTGGGAGGCCGAGGTGGGAGGATC
Source organism: Plecturocebus donacophilus (assembly GCA_004027715.1). Classification (NCBI taxonomy): domain Eukaryota; kingdom Metazoa; phylum Chordata; class Mammalia; order Primates; family Pitheciidae; genus Plecturocebus; species Plecturocebus donacophilus. The sequence goes on along the minus strand of PVKP010006631.1, from coordinate 17,048 downwards.
ACTTCAGTCCAGGACTTCCAGGCCAGCCTAGGCAACACAGTGAGACCTGATCTCTATAAAAATATAAACAAATTAGCCAGCTACTCAGGAGGCTAAGGTGGGAAGACTGCTTGAGCCCAGAAGCTCCAGGTTATAATGATAACCTGAAGCTATGATTTGGCCACTGCACTCTAGTCTGGGTGACAGAGCAAGTGAGAAAGAGAAAGAAAAGAAAAAGTTTTAGAAAGTATAATTAGTATAATTTAAAAAAGCACTGCCAGGCCAGGCACGGTGGCTCACGCCTATAATACCAGCACTTTGGGAGGCCGAGGTGGGTGGATCACGAGGTCAGGAGTTCAAGACCAGCCTGGCCAACATAGTGAAAACCCCATCTCTACTAAAAATACAAAAATTAGCTGGGTGTGGTGGCAGGTGCCTGTAGTCCCAGCTACTTGGGAGGCTGAGGCAGGAGAATCACTTTAACCCTGGAGGTGGAGATTGTAGTGAGCCGAGATCCAGCCATTTCACTCCAGCCTGGGCAACAAAAGTGAAACTCTGTCTCCAAAAAAAAAAAAAAAAAAAAAAAAAGCACTGCTGCTTTCCTCCAGTTCTGATGTGATTATCTCTGGAAGGCATTCTCTCCTCCTAGTCCCTCCACCTCCATTCAGAATCACTGACTATACCTTTTACTTATTCACATGAAATTCACTTAATTTTAATATATATATCTACTATATACCCCCCAAAAAAACGAAAAAAATTCCAGCTGGGCACAATAGCTCATGCCTATAATCCCAGCACTTTGGGAGGCTGAGGTGGGCAGATCACGAGGCAAGGAGTTCAAGACCAGCCTGGCCAACACAGTGAAACCCTGTTTCTACTAAAAATACAAAAATTAGCTGGTTGTGGTGGCACGCGCCTGTAGTCCCAGCTACTCGGGAGGCTGAGGTGGGAGGATTGTTTGAACCCAGGAGGCAGATGTTGCAGTGAGCCAAGACCATGCCATTGCACTCCAGCCTGGGTGATAGTGAGACTCTATCTCAAAAAAAAAAATTTCCTTAGGCAGGGTGTGGTGGCTTATGCTTGTAATCTCAGCACTTTGGGAGGCCAAAGCAGGAGGATCACTTGAGACCAAAGTTAGAGACCAGTCTGGCCAACATGATGAGGCAAAATCCTGTCTCTACTAAAAGTACAAAAATTAGCCCGGCATGGTGGTGTGGGCCTGTAATCCCAGCTACTCAGGAGGCCGAGGCACAAGAATTACTTGAGCCTGGGAGGCAGAGGTCGCAGTAAGCTGAGATCATGCCACTGTACTCCACTCTGGGCAACAGAGCCAGACCCTATTTAAATTATATATATATATATATATATATATATATATATATATATATATATATATATATTAGATTAAAAAAGTTTTAAAAGGCTGGGTGTGGTGGCTCATGACTGTACTCCCAGCACTTTGGGAGGCGGAGGTGGGAGGATCACTTGAGCCTAGGAATTTAATACCAGCCTGGGCAATACGGCAAGAGACCGTCTTTACAAAAAATTAGTCAGGCGTCGTGGCACGCCTGTAGTCCCAGCAGAAGGATTGCTTGAGCCTAGGAGTTCAAGGCTGCATGGAGCCATGGTGGTGCCACTGCACTCCTGGCTGGGTGATAAAGCAAGACCCTTTCTCAAAAGTAAAAAAATTAATTTTAATGTATTTTATTTAACCCAATATTGCTAAAATATCATTTCAATATGTAAACAGTATTTATTTATTTGAGACGGAGTTTTGCTCTTGTTGCCCAGGCTGAAGTGCAATGATGGTAAGATCTTGGTTCACTGCAACCTCTGCCTCCTCGGTTCAAGCAATTTTCCTGCTTCAGCTTCCCAAGTAGCTGGGATTACAGGCATGCACCGCCACGCACGGCTAATTTTGTATTTTTAGTAGGACGGGGTTTCTCCATGTTGGTCAGGCTGGTCTTGAACTCTCGACCTCAGGTGATCCACCTGCCTTGGCCACCCAAAGTGCTGGGATTATAGGCGTGAGCCACCTCGCCCGTGTAAACAGTATATATATATTTTTGAGACAGGGTCTTGCTTTGTTGCCCAGGCTAGAGTGCAGTGGGATGAACATAGCTCAGCAGCCTTGAACTAGGCTGAAGCGATCCTCCCAAGCTGGGATTATAGGCGTGTGCCACCACTGAAGGCTTAAAAAAAAAAAAAAAAAAAATATATATATATATATATATATTTTTTTTTTTTTTTTTTTTGAGACAGAGTCTAGCTCTGTGACCCAGGCTGGAATGTAGTGGCACGATCAAGGCTCACTGCAACCTCTGCCTCCTGGGTTCAAGCAATTCTCCCTGCCTCAGCCTCCTTAGTAGCTGGGATTACAGGTGCCCACCACGCCCAGCTAATTTTTGTATTTTTAGTAGAAACAGGGGTTCACCATGTTGGTCAGGCTGGTCTCTAACTCCTGACCTCAGGTGATCTGCTGGCCTCCCAAAGTGTGGGATTATAGGTATGAGCCACCGCGCCTGGGGTAAAATTTTTTGTTTGTTTTTGTAGATAAGGTCTTACTATATTGCCTAGGCAGGTCTCGAACCCCTGGGCTCAAAGCATCCTCCTGCCTCTTCCTCCCTGGTGCTGGGATTTCAGGCATGAGCCACCGCACCTGGCTATATTTTGCATTCTTTTTTTCATATGACGTGTTTGAAATCCAGTGTATACAGTATTTTACCTTTATAGCACATTCCCACTGGGACTAGTCACATTTGAAGTGCTCAAAAGCCACTATGGTTAGGGCTTACGTATTGGATAACACAGTACTAGAGGAGCCTGTCCCTGGGGACGTTTCAGTTTATAACATCATAGTTCTTTCCTCTTTGGATTGCTGCTTTCTCTCAATGTATTAAGACTTGCAGAGTGTAAATAGGGCGCCGTGAGTGTGCAAAGGAATACACACCATCGCAAACGGCTCACTCTGAATACTTACTATTCGGCTGTCCTACCTTCAACAGGTTTCCCGAGCACAGGAGATCCCAGATGGTGGAAGGCAGGCTCTGACGGGGAAGGGAGGGAGCGCGGCTCTGCCATTTACTATCTGTGGGACGCTGGGCAAATTACACACGCTCTCTCTGACTCATCTCCCTGCTGTCTCAAATGGGGATATTTATAGTGCTTCTCACTACGAAAGTCCTTATGCGGATTAAGTGAGCTACTACACGGCATTCGGCACTGCGCCTGGCACACACACTCAATGTTCAATACATGTAGGCGGTAATCCCAGTGAATTGATAGCGGGCCTGAGCAAGTCCCAGGAAAAAGCCCAGAAACTCTGGAGGCTTTTCCAGACCATTACAGCCCAAGCCGTTCCGGACGCGGTCCCACCAAGCCTAGGGAAGTCGCTCGGACCTGCTTCGGCTACTAGATTCCCTGGCCGGCTCTTTCCCGTCAAGGCTGCGGCGGGAGGGGACCGAGGGAAACCTGAGGAGAGGCTTCCTCCTCTCCATCCACAGAGACAACTTGGACGTGAACACCATGGATGTGAGGGGGTCCACTAGAAGCAGGAGGGATGGACTCCTTGACTCTCTAACAACCTGCGGGGGTCCTCTCCGGTGTGAGGACACAAGACCTGTCCTGGGCCAGTCTCACCTCCAGTCCTACCGCCGGTGTCTGCGGTGAGGACTCGGTCAGCCGAGAGCGCGAGACTACGCAGGGGCGGACGGGATAGGGGGCGTGACCAACGCTGCCACGCCCACCGACCGGCGGGCTTCGGCCCCAAGTGGACGCGCCCGCCTGGAGCAGCCAATTGGGAAGCTCGGAGAAGGTTTAAACACAGACGGCGGGTGAACATGGCGTTCTCGACTTGGTCTGAGACGTGATCAGCATGTCTTCTGTGTTGAAGATGTGGCGGGCGAAAAAAATGAGCCTCAGCCTGTCGCCTTCACACCAGACGGTAATCGAGAGAGCTCTGGCGGAGAGAGTTGGCCGGGCTGTTGGGGCGGGGGCACCGGTCGTGTTGACTGTCCTGGAAAGTTGGGTCGAGCCTGGGGTTAGGGGCTTGTGGAGTCCTTGTTCGCTGTGCCGCTCCTGCGCGACTGGGGTGCGAGCCTACTCTTTTAATCGCCCCTTGGGCTTCTTAGGGAGGGAGGAAGGGCGGGCTGGCAGAGCCCAGGCTTCCTCACACTTGCCCTCTTTCTTGCTTTCTTTCCCAGGGAAAACCAGCTATGAGAACTCCTCTCCGCGAACTTATCTTGCAGCCCGGTGCCCTCACCAACTCTGACAAAAGGCCCCCCGCTTGCTCCTCGCTGACCCCATCACTGTGTAAGCTGGGGCTACAGGTGAGATTCGCCTGGACAGTTTCTCAACTGGGCTGTTTGCCCAGGGTGAGAGCTCAGGGGAACAAAGGACCAGGGCTAGAACGTAATTAATAACCATAATGAAGTCTTCTACCTCAGTGACATCCATTTACAGCTATTCAGGCCAACAGAGAGGTGCCCTAGGGTGGTTAAAGGAAATCCACTGAGAACCTGAATCTCTGTTTAGCTGTAAGTTTTTATTACCTCCTCCTCCTCCCTTCGACCTTTATCAAACTACTGAGAAATCCTACCACCCTGGTTAGTGCTCATCCTCCAACATGGCCTCACTTATGGAAAGGCCAGTCAGCTGCAAGATTGAGGCAATATCCATCCACTCTAGGAGGTAGTCAGAACTCTCCTGGGATCAAGTTACACCACTGGAAAGCCGGGTACTTGGATCACCTTAATTTAGCCCCTTGCAGAATTGCCCTCATTGATTTGTACTTTTGTTAAAGGTCTTTGAGAGACGTGGCCATGTAGAAACTGCATGTCAGTTGCTGTTAAAACTTGTCAAGGAAGCAGCTTGACTCCTGTGTAAGATTCCTCGAAGAAAGGCTTTAGGACCAACTGTCTGGGAAAATTGTCTTCCTGAAGAAATTACTATCCTTTTCTTTCTGATAATGAGAACTAGGTAGTTTACCATAGCTCAGGGCCAAACTGGATCATCACATACAGCCACTGTTACTCCGGAAATAGGAAGGTTTGCTTCCTCTATTTTGACCATGACTTTGTTATTTCATTAATCGTATCTATTTGTTCATTTTCATGCTGTATGAATTATTTTTGAAAGGAGATGGGATATAAATAAAATAGGTTTGAGGAGGAAGAGTGTATAAAGACAGATGACATCCTGAATAACAGAAGTATGATGATAGTAGTCTTTCTTGAAAGAGCTGCAAAACACCTACTGTCCAATAGAACTTTCTGGGATGATGGAAATGTTTGATAATCTGTGCTGTCCAGCATGGTAACTACTAGTCACATAGTTATTGAGCACTTAAAATGTGGCTGAGGTAACTGAAGAATTACATTTTTTTTGTTTTTGGAACGGAGTCTTGCTCTGTTGCTCAGGCTGGAGTGCAGTGGCGCTGTCTTGGCTGACTGCAACCTCTGCCCCCTGAGCTCAAGTGATCCTCCCATCTCAGCCTCCTGAGTAGCTGGGACTAGAGGCACACACTAGCACCACCATGCTTGTCTAATGTTTGTATTTTTAGTGGATGAGGTTTGAACTCAAATAATCCACCCGCCTTGGCCTCCCAAAGTGCTGGGGTTACAGGTGTGAGCCACTGTGCCTGGCCTAGGGTCTGTCTTTACTAGCTATCTTAGAGTTTATCCTTTCTCTGGCTACCAGATCCACTTAAGATCATTCATATTTTCCTTCTGGTTCACTGAGTCTCGGGTCCAGCAAGCTAGCAGGTGGTAGAAGGTGCAGTTGTCTTTCTCCCTGTGACCCAGCAGTAGGGAGGTTGTCAGTCCCTTGCTAGGGCATCAGGAGGAAGTCTCTTTGCTCTTTAATATACTATGCTACAAAGTCTAGAGCTCTTCAAATCCCAAGGGCCAAATGGGTTCAACCCCTGTGTTCAGGATTCCCTTAGCTCTGTGGACTAGAAGACTAGGTCACTGGCACAGGTTAGTGTTGCCCTTTCTCCCTGGACTTCATGGATCTCTGTTGTCCATGTGCTTTCTAACTCTGGTTCCCAAATTCTTGTCTGTTTCAAGAGGGAGAAGGTCTTTTTTTTTTTTTTTCTTTTGAGACGGAATCTCACTCTGTTGCCCTGGCTGGAGTGCAATGGTGAGATCTCGGTTCACTGCAACCTCTGCCTCCTGCATTCAAGCAATTCTCCTGCCTTAGCCTTCTAAATAGCTGGGATTACAGGCATGCGCCACCACTCTTGGCTACTAAAAATGTAGAGACGTGGTTTCACTATGTTGGTCAGGTTAGTCTTAAACTCCTGACATCAGGTGATCTGCCCGCCTTGGCCTCCCAAAGTGCTGGTATTACAGGCGTGAGCCACTGCACACGGTCAAGAGGGAGAAGATCTTGTACCAGCTCTAGGTTTTGACAGAGCTTGTGTCTCCACTCACACCCTATGGACCCATCCTACCTGTTCACCTAGAAGTGGGTTAGAGTTCAGAATGGAGAGGAGTGGGGTCACATTCAAGCTACCATCTGCCCGTGATATGGATCTGTATTCCCAGCCTGTTTATAATGTAGGCTGCTTCACTTGGAAGGACCCAAAATGGCTTAGCAGTTTTTCTTTCTCTATTATTGAACAAACTAAATGAACTAAAGGTTCATTTAAAGATATGCTGTTTGTCTCCACCAAATCCCTGTTCTGAACAACTACATTGCTCCAAGGAAAGCCTGAGGGACCTTCTCCTCCCTTTCTTTTCCTCATGTTTTTCTCTTTATATGAGCAACAAAGATTAGCTAAGTTCTTACCTAAGCAGAGGTAGTAAGAATTCTTTTCTTTTTTGAGTTTGGACAATATCTTGTACCCATAATTATTGGAACTGAATTGACTGCCTTAGACAACTACTTTTGTTTCCTTTGGCAGGAAGGCAGCAGCAACTCATCTCCAGTGGATTCCGTAAATGCCAAGAGGACAGACTCCCCTTCAGAACATTTCAATCATTCCTCAAAGTGGCTAGAAGCTTGTCAGCACGAATCAGATGAGCAGCCTCTAGATCCAGTTCCCCAAACTAGCTCTACTCCTAAAATGTTGGAGGAGGCAGTAGACCCATTGGACAATTGTATAGTTAAAACCATCGTCCTTGTACCCTCTCCACTGGGGCAGCAGCAAGACATGACATTTGAGGCCCATTTAGCTACCATGGCAGAGACAAACAGCATATCTTTAAATGAACCTTTGAGGCCAGGAGATCTGGTGAGAGAGGAGGCGGCATCCTGCTTGGAAGACAGGTTTTCAGCAGTTGTTGCTGCTATATCTGAGAAACCTATCTTTCAGGATTCTCCATCCCATCTCTTAGAGTATCCATTAAATGCCTGTTCTGAACAACTATATTGCTCCAAGGAAAGCCTGAGGGACAGTAGGACTGAGGCTGTGCCTGAAGACTTAGTACCTTCTGAAAGTAACGCCTTCTTGCCTTCCTCCGTTCTCTGGCTTTCCCCTTCAACTGCCTTGGCAGCACATATCCCTGTCAATCATGTGGACCCAGAGGAGGAAATTGTAGAGCATGGAGCTTTGGAGGAAAGAGAAATGAGCTTTCCCACACACCCTGAGGAGTTTGAATTGGGAGATCAAGTACTTGTCTCAAATGTGGAAGATATTCCGTCCACATGCCTGACACCAAATCTAATAGAAATGGAATCCCAAGCAGCTCCAGGCCCAGCAGTAGATGTTGGTAGGATTCTTGACTCTGATACAGAGCCTTGGATGTCCCCACTGGCCTGGCTGGAAAAAGGTGTAAATACCTCAGTTATGCTGGAAAATCTCCGCCAAAGCTTATCCCTTCCCTTGATGCTTCGGGATGCTGCAGTTGGCACTACCCCTTTCTCTACTTGCTCGGTGGGGACTTGGTTTACTCCCTCAGCACCACAGGAAAAGAATACAAACACATTCCAGACAGGCCTGGTTGGCACCAAGGACAGTACTTCTGAGACAGAACAGCTCCTGTGTGGGTAAGTGCCCCTGTGTCTTTGTGCCTTGTGAGCTCCATTACCCTGGACCTTCCCCTCCCTTTCTTTTCCTCATGTTCTTCTCTTTCTGCTGCAGCCGGCCTCCAGATCTGACTGCCTTGTCTCGACATGACTTGGAAGATAACCTGCTGAGCTCTCTTGTCATTCTGGAGGTTCTTTCCTGCCAGCTTCGGGACTGGAAGAGGCAGCTGGCTGTCCCTCACCCAGAAACCCAGGACAGTAGCACACAGACTGACACATCTCCAAGTGGGGTAAGAAGGTTCCTCTCAAAGTTTGAAGGATTCCAGTGGGCTCTCTTCCTTGGAACTTAAGCTGAGAAGCTGCCGGAGGGCAAAGGGGACTCCTATCACAGGCTTATTCTTAGAACATTTGTAAAAGCTGAGGATCTGGGCCCACATGGTGCCTGATGCCTGTAATCCCACTGCTTTGGGAAGCCAAGATGGGAGGATTGCCTGAGACCAGGCATTTGAAATCAGCCTGGGCAGCATAGTAAGATCCCATCTCTATAAAAGATTTTAAAAAAAATCACCTGGATATGGTTTTGCATACCTCACTACTCAGGAGGCTGAGGCAGGAGGTTCATTTGAGCTCAGGAGGTTGAGGCTGCAGTGAGCTATGATCATGTCACTGTACTCCAGCCTGGGCAAGAGAGTGAGACCCTGTCTCTTAAAACAAACCAAAAAAAGCTGAAGATCTGGAAAATCCCCTTAAAGCTGTGAGTACTCACTATGCCCCTGGGGTACATTAAAACTTTCCAAAGGAGTGCAAGCAAGGAAGGTTTTAAAGGAAGTGGTTTTTAGATCCTCACTTTCCACATGTATTCTTTTTCTTTTTTTTTTTACATTGGTAGACTGTATTTAATATTTTAAGAAAAATTATGAAAAGCCTAAAACATTTTAAAAACAATTTTTAATTTTTGTGGTTACAGAGTAGGTATGTATATTTATGGGGTCCATGAGATGTTTTGATATAGGCATGCAATAGTTAATAATCACATCATAGAAAATGGAGTATCTGTATCTGTCCCCTCAAGCATTTATCCTTTGTGTTACAAACAATCCAATTATACTATTTTAGTTCTTTTTAAATGTATGGATTACTATTGAATGTAGTCACCCTGTTGTCCTATCAAATATTAGGCCTTATTCATTCATTCTCATTATCCACATGTATTCTTTATTGTTTTTCTTTCCTACTTCTCCATTCTCAATTGCCTGATTGCCTGTGTCCACTTTATTAAAGAAGAACATACTTTCTTTTTTTAATTTTGACAGTCCTGCTCAGTCACCCAGGCTGGAGTGCAGTAGTGTGATCTCAGGTCACTGCAACCTCCGCCTCCTGGCATCAAGCCATCCTCCCACCTCAGCCATTGCGCTCAGCCTCCCTTCTTCTGCTTCTACTTATTTCTATTGTTTATGTGAAGAGGATTTCTCAGTGTTTACATCTATTAGAATGGAAAGGAGTCAGCTGGCATGGTGGGTCACACCTATAATCCCAATACTTAGGGAGGATGAGGTCAGAGGATCACTTGAGCTCAGGAGTTCGAGACCAGACTGGGAAACATGGTGAAACCTCATCTCTACAAAAAATACAAAAATTAGCTGGGTGCAGTGGTGTGTACCTATAGTCCCAGCTACTCGGGAGGCTAAGGTGAAGGATAACTTGACCCAGGAGTTCCAGGCTGCAGTGAACTGAAATCTTGCTACTGCACTCCAGCCTGGATGACAGAGCCAGACCTGCCTCAAAAAACAGAGTCAGCTGGGCTCAGTGGCTCATGCCTGTAATCCCAGCACTTTGGGAGGCCGAGGTGGGCAGATCATAAGGTAAGGAGTTCAAGACCAGCCTGACCCAATATGGTGAAATTCGTCTCTACTAAAAATATAAAAATTAGCCGGTTGTGGTGGTGCACATCTGTAGTCCAAGCTACGGGGGAGGCTGAGGCAAGAGAATCACTTGAACCTGGGAGGCGGAGGTTGCAGAGAGCTAGCATCATGCCACTGTACTCCAGCCTGGGTGACAGAGACTCCATCTCAAAAAAAAAGAAAAAATTAAAAAAAAAAAAGAAATTATATTACAGTGACTACCATACAACTGATTAAAATATTTCTCTATCCAAAAGAAAGCTTTTTCACTTAAAGTCTTCTGATCAAAGTAATTTAAAGGAAATTTTAATTTAAATTTAGATGAACTTTTGTTGTTGTTGCAGCGATGATGGTTAATAACAGATTTTATTTTTATTTTTTGAGATAGGGTCTTGGTCTATCGCCCAGGCTAGAGTGCCATGTTGCAATCAGGGCTCACTGAAACTTCAACTTTTTTGGTTCAGGTGATCCTCCCACCTCAGCCTCCTGGGTAGCCCCGACTCTACTAAAAATAAACAAATTAGGTGGATGTGGTGGCACATGCCTGTAATCCCAGCTACTTGGGAGGCTGAGGCATGAGAATTGCTTGCACCTGGAAGGTGGAGGTTTCAGTGAGCTAAGATTGTGCCACTGCACTCCATCCTGGACAATAGAGCAAGACTCTGTCTCAAAAACAAAACAAGGAACAACTCTGTTTTTCTGGCTAGATAACTAATAAACTTCAGCATCTTAAAGAGAGCCAAGAGATGGGACAAGCTCTACAGCAGGCCAGAAATGTCATGGTAAGTGATGATTGACCTTATACCACCACAGGGTCTCCTGTGAAGTTCAAGAATGGAGAATCCTGGGTGGTTAATAGATGGTGATACTAAGCCGTGGTGGTGAAGGGAGGTTTCCAAACCTTTGTAAAGTACATCTCCTTATGGGGAGCTTGGAATTGGGGTCAGCAGTTTTCCTCCCCAGTGCCCCCATTTCCTGCGCAGTGACTTTATTTGATCTCATCTACTCATTTTCTCTACAGCAGTCATGGGTGCTCATCTCTGAAGAGCTGATATCCTTGCTTCACCTATCCCTGCTGCATTTAGAAGAAGATAAAACTACTGTGAGTCAGAAGGTAAGCAGCATGAAGATGGAGGTAGAGGCCCCTGGTGGGACTAAAAGCCATAAAGAGGAACCAGACACAGCATCTCATTCTTATCGTGTAGTCTCGGCGTACAGAAACCTTGGTCTCTTGCTGTTCTGATTTGCTGAAGAAATTGAGGGCAAAGCTCCAGAGCCTCAAAACAGAAAGAGAGGAGGCAAGGCACAGAGAGGAAATGGCTCTCAGAGGCAAGGATGCGGTAAGGTGCCAGGCATTTGTTTTTGGATGTGGGAGGTTTCCACCTCAAGGTTCCTGTAGAAACACAAACGCACTTGAGACACAGATGGGTGGCCTAAGAACTGCCTGCCCTGAGGAGTAAAGAACTGATATATTGAGGTGTTAGATGGTTACAGCTTTTTGTGCTGGCTCCCCTGTTGCCCACTGTGTCCTTGCAACCTCTTCCCTCAATAGGCAGAGACAGTGCTGGAGGCTTTCTGTGCACACGCCAGCCAGCGCATCAGCCAGCTGGAACAGGACCTAGCATCCATGCGGGAATTCAGGGGGCTTCTGAAAGACACCCAGACCCAACTGGTAATTTAAGGGCATTTTCTTTCCTGGGGTCTCTGCTGACAGACTGGGAGGATAGTAGTATACTCCCACTTTGCTGTATCCAAAGGGAAGGGGCTCCTGCCTAGGCAATGTTTCTCTCGTAGGTAAGGCTTCATACTGAGCAAGAAGAGCTGGTTCAGCAGACAGTGAGTCTTATCTCTACCTTGCAACAGGACTGGATGTCCATTCAACTGGATGTGAGTATTTGGGGCCATCATAACTAGTCCCTTACATCAAGTCCTGTTAGGAGACTTGCCTCAATTGTGCTTTACTGACCTGCTTGCTTTCCCTGATAGTATACAACATGGACAGCTTTGCTGAGTCAGTCTCGACAACTCACAGAGAAACTCACAGTCAAGAGCCGGCAGGCCCTGCAGGAACGTGATGCGGCAATTGAGGAAAAGCAGGAGGTGCAAACCAGGAGTGGGGACTGCTTAGGCTTGGTTTCCTTTTCTGCAACAGGCCTTTCTAATGTGTGATATCATTAGACTCTTACCCTGGACCTGTTTTCTTTCTACCCTGTGGGTTTGGAGACCAGCCAGGTCCCTTAGCTGTAAGATGGCCTTAAGCCCAGTTTTTTCCTTTGCCCTTCAGCATGTTTATTTCGGCAACTTTTCTCATGTCTCTGCTTTTTTCTGAGGATCAACCTTATTTCCTAGGCAATGTTGATGCCCAGGAGCAAGGTAGTTTTCTGTCTTGTCCAGAAAGAGAAGCTGGACCAAGTCCTGGGATTCTTGATTCAGGAGGAACTATAGGAGAAAAACTATCTTTTATTCCTAGGTTTCCAGGGAGCTGGAACAAGTCTCTGCCCAGTTAGAGAAGTGCAAAGGCCAAATAGAACAACTGGAGTTGGAAAACAGGTGTCTAGCAACAGGTGTGTGTGTGTATGTATGTATGCATGCATGCATGTAAGCAGTTGAGCCCTGCTAAGGCTTGGAGTGTGGCACTAGAGCAATGAAGTACTCTGGAGCACTTGCTTTGGAGCAGAAGTTTGGGGAGTTTCTGGCCTGGTGACCGCATTGTGTCATTAGGATATTTTTGGTCTAGATCTCCGGGCTCAGCTGCAGATTCTGGCCAACATGGACAGCCAGCTAAAAGAGCTACAGAGTCAGCATGCCCATTGTGCCCAGGACCTGTCTGTGAAGGATGAGTTACTCTGCCAACTTACCCAGAGCAATGAGGAGCAGGCTGCTCAGTGAGTTCCTAATGGTATTGTGGCAGTAGGCACCAGGATTTAGGACCAAATGGGATCTAATATGTGGTCTCTGGCAGATGGCAAAAGGAAGAGATGGCACTAAAACACATGCAGGCAGAACTGCAGCAGCAACAAGCTGTCCTGGCCAAAGAGGTGCGGGACCTGAAAGAGACCTTGGAGGTACGGAATGTGGCTTGGGCCAAGGGAGGTGGTAAACCTCAGGAGTGTCATTCTTGCTTGATAGCATTGATGAGGTTAGCGACTGTGAAATAGAAGAAGCCTCTGTCCCCAGGGCACTGAAATTCTCCCTCCCTCTCTTGCTCCTTTTGTCTTCCCAGTTTGCAGACCAGGAGAATCAGGTTGCTCACCTGGAGCTAGGTCAGGTTGAGTGTCAACTGAAAACCACTCTAGAAGTGCTCCGGGAGCGCAGCTTGCAGTGTGAGAACCTCAAGGACACTGTAGAGAACTTAACGTAAGTTCTCTAATTTTCTGTACTTCCTCTCAAGTGCTTATTTGTTTCTCAGGAACACTCCTAGAAGCCGAAATCTCTGAGATGAGAACTGTGACAGTGTTGAGCCTCTTGTTTCTTTCCTTTAATGCAGCTCTGTGGGAATTTGGGAGAAGTGTTCAGAGAAGGTAATTTGGTCTTTGGTCACCTTCTTTGTTCCTTATTGCAGGGCTAAACTGGCCAGCACCATAGCAGAGAACCAGGAGCAAGACCTGGAGAAGACACGGCAATACTCTCAAAAGCTAGGGATGCTGATTGAACAACTACAGAGCCTGACTCTCTTCCTACAGACAAAACTAAAGGAGAAGGTAGGATCCTGGGGTTCCTTCTCTTCTCTTCCAATAGTACCTTTATTTTGCGGAATAGTCTTCCTAAAACATTACTGTTTTTCTAACCCTGTGACCTTTTCAGTGACTTTCAGTTACCTACAGGACCTCTTTAGCCTGTTGCCTAAACCTTTCTTCACCTGTCTCCTACTTCCCTATTATGAACACTTTGCTCCAGCTAGATTGCCTGATGCTATACACATGTCCCCATCCTCATCCCCACAACCCAGACTCAGGCTTTTCCCACATTCATTCTCTTCTTTCTTCAAACTGGAAATACCTTTTCTATTAAAATCCTCCCTTCCGGGATTTCCCTCTCTGGGATCCCCTCCCACAACAGCGTGTGGGATTTCCTGGCTTTCTCTCTCTCCCTACTTCTCTTTCTTTCTCTCTCTGCCTAATAAATTGCTTTTCTGCAACAAATAAACAAAAAAAATGCTCCCTTCCAACCTGGGCTACATGGCGAAACCCATCTCTACAAAAAATACAGAAATTAGCCCAGGTGTAGCAAGCATTATGTACCTGTAGTCCCAGCTATCTGGGAGGCTGAGGTGGGAGGATCACCTGAGCTTGGGAAGTTGAGGCTGCAGTGACCCATGATCATACCTGGCTAGTTTTTTGTATCACTGCACTCCGCTGAAAGTGAATCCCTGACCCCCACAAAAAAAGAAATCTTCCCTGGTTTACCTGCTTTGAAATGTTCCCAAATCAAATCACGTGGACCCAGGGATTTTTTCTTCTGCCATATTTCTCATTTTTCATGAATTTACTTTTTTTTTTTAATTTTGTATTAATTTTAATTTTCCTTGGATACCTAGTCTCTTCAACCAGACTTTGTTTCTTTTCTTTTTTGAGACGGAGTCTCTCTCTGTCTCCAGGCTGGAGTGCAGTGGCCCGATCTTGGCTCACTGCAACCTCCACCTCCCAGGTTCAAACAATTCTCCTGCCTCAGCCTCCCAATTAGCTGAGACTACACGCGTGCACTGCCATGCCTGTCTAATTTTTGTATTTTTAGTAAAGAGGGGGTTTTACCATGTTGGCCAGGATAGTCCTTTTTTTTTTTTTAAAGATGGGATTTCACCATGTTGGTCAGGCTGGTCTTGAACTCCCAACCTCAGGTGATCCGCCCGCCTTGGCCTCCAAAGTGCTGGGATTACAGGTGTGAGCCACTATGCCCAGGCTTTTTTTTTTTCTTTCTCTCTTTTTTTTTTAATAGCCTTCTCTGCACAGGCCAGGATAATCTTGATCTCTTGACCTTGCGATCCACCTGCCTTGCCTCCCAAAGTGCTGGGATTACAGGTGTAAGCCATCATGCCCAGCCAGATTATGTTTCAAGAAAGCAGAAATGTAGCCTTCTTTGGCCTCCCTGCAGTTTACACTAAACAATAAGTGGTTGATATCATTCAGAATATACAGTTAATTAGCTTATTCAGCAGATAAAGGTACAACAAATATCCTAAAATCTGGAAACTGCTTATGACCTGATCCTCTTCCCCATCTGGGTGCTAAGTGTAGGAAATGCCAACAAATCTACAGTTTAGCATGGAAGACAAACAGATGTAAACTTGTCATCTTGACTTATGATCATGATGGAGGTCTGCATGGACCTCTGTGAGAGATAGAGAGGGGAGGACCACTTCAACCTTGAGAATTAGGATGCCTTCTCAAAGCAGCTGACCTTGGGTATAGTCTTGAGGTTTAGAAGTTTGTGGGGCAGGGGTGGGTATTTAGGAAGTTCTACTAGGCAGAGGGAACAGTGTATGAAAGTTTCATCTGACTACATACGAGAGTCATATGTAGAAAGTCATACACATAGTACATGATGTGTTCTTTTTTCGTTTTTTTTTCTTTGGCAACAGAAGATTCCCAAACTATTTTTCTTCTTCTTTATTTTTTCTTGATATGTTCTTTTTTGTAGTGTCTACCTTCTAAGACCTAGGTTAGGTGCTGGGACTAGAAGATGAACAAGGCAAGATGGCATTCGTATGGAGTGCAGCAAGTCTGAGGAATGGGAAGCAGCTCTTCATGGCTGCAGTGTGGGAGCTATGTGGGGCAAGGCAGGAGACAACACTGGAGAAGTAGGCAGGAGGCCAGATTTTGAAGGTTTGAAATAATGGCAGTTTTATAGGCAATAGAAAGAAGAGAATGGAGTGAATGGATTCAACAGATATTTAGGAAGTAGATGCAGTAGAACTTCGTGACCAATTTGATGTAAGAGTAAAGCAGAAGAGTGAATGATGATCCTTAGATTGCTAGAAAGATGGTGACACTTGACCCCAGGACTTTGGGAGGCCAAGGTGGGCGTATCACCTGAGGTTAGGAGTTCAAGACTAGCCTGGCTAACATGGTGAAACCCCGTCCCTACTAAAGATACAGAAAAATTAGCTGGGCGTGGTGGCAGGTGCCTGTAATCCCAGCAACTTGGGAGGCTGAGGCAGGAGAATCGTGTGAACTCGGGAGGCGGAGGTTACAGTGAACCATGATCTTGCCATTTCACTCCAGCCTGGGCAACAAGAGCAAAACTCCGTCTCAAAAAAAAAAAAAAAAAAAGTAAAGAAAGATGGTGACACTCTCCTCCAGAACTGAGGCCAGCAAGCTTTTCCTATAAATGGACATATAATAAGTATTTTTAGGCTTTTTGGGCCATATGGTCTCTGTCTCAACTACTCAACTGTGCCTTTGTAGTTCAAGAGCAGCTATAGACCATGTGTAAATGAATAGGTCTGGCTGCATTCCAGGCAAAAACAGTTGGCAGGTTAGATTTGACCTGTAGGCCTTTGCTAGCCTTCCTTCCCCCTACAAATAAAGGAGTAGGAACAGACTTCTGATAGCGTGGCACAGGGAAAATGGTGAACTCAGCTTTATACTAAGTTGACAGATTGACTGTGGAACCTTCTGGTAGATTCTTCATAGGCAGTTAGCCTTTGAGTCTGCAGACTGGGAAAAAATCCAGTTGAGAGATTGAAGAGTCATTCATGTGGAAGGGAAGTTTGAAGTAGGTGTTTCTGTGGTGCTCCAGAGGTAAGGCCATGCTGGGAATGAATTAGAGTAAATTTAGGGCCAAGGACTAAACCCAGAGGATCCCAGAGTTAAGGAAGGACCTGTGGATAGAGAAGAAATAACCAGAAAGGTGTGAGGCCTGCCTTTAAGGGAGAGAGACTCATGTCCTGGAAGCTAAGAAAAAGAAGTTTCTAAAAAAACAATGTCATCAATATCAAATAGGTCAGGTAAAACAAGAGCTGAAATGTATGCATTGCATTTGAAAGTAAGGCTGCCACTGGTGAACCAAATAACAAAGATTTAGGTGGAATGATGGGGCAGAAACTTGAGTGTAGTGGGCTGGGGAGTCAATAGATGGTGAGAATTATAAGCAAGAAGTATAGGCTCCTTTCCTTCCCCTTCCCCTTCCCTTCCTTTCCTTTCCTTTCCTTTTTCCTTTCTTTTCTTTTTTTTGAGATGGAGTCTCACTCTGTCTCCC
>PVKP010006630.1:0-81846 GCA_004027715.1 Plecturocebus donacophilus | reverse complement strand
TCACAGGTTTAAATAAAATATTGGTTGGCTGCTTATTTGTTATTTTCATCCCCTATTCCTTCCTGTCTCCATTGTTAAGCACAATTATTGGCATAAAAGAGGTTTTTAATACCCATTTTTAGACTGTATTCTAGCCTGGGCAATAAAACAAGAATCCCATTCTCTCTCCCTCTTTCTCTTCCTCTTTCTTTCTTTCTTTTTTCTTTCTTTTGCTGTTTCTTTCTCTCTCCTTTTCTCTCTTTTTCTAAAATCTCTTCCTCTTTCTTTCTTTCATAAAAAGAAAAAAAAAAAAAACAAATAGCATGATGGCCCCTTAAATTCAACCCTATTTATTATGATGGTACTAAATATAAATGGTCTAAGAGAAAACTGAGCCTCATACTAATTTCTGTTTCTGAATGTTTGCATCGTTCAATACAGTAGCCAGTGGCCATACTTAGGGGTCCTTGGTTCCCAGGCTGGGATCAGTACTGGTCTGTGGCCTGTTAGGAACTAGGACACTGAGCAGGTGAGCAAGCATTCCTGCCTGAGCTCCACTTACTGTCAGATCTGCAGTGGTATTAGATGCTCATAGGAGCATGAACCCCATTGTGAACTGCCCATGTGAGGGAGCTCGTGTGTGCTGCTTATGAGAATCTAATGCCTGATGATGTGACTGGGAACAGTTTCATCCCTACCTCTTCTGTCAGAGATTGTCAGACTAGGTAAAGGAAAAAATCAACGTCCATCTTATATATGAAGACATGGATAGGTTAAAAGTAAAAGGCTAGAGTAAAACACTACTATACAAATACTAATCTTAGGAAGGTTGGTTCATGCCTGTAATCCTAGCAACTCAGGGGGTGGAGGCAGGAGGATCACTTGAACCCAGAGTTAGAAACCAGCCAGGGCAATATAGTGAGACCCCCCCCATCTCTAAAAGAAAAATAAAAAAATTAGCTGGGCATAGTGGCTTGTGCCTGTAGTCCCAGCTATGAGAGAGACTGAGGCAGAGGGATCATTTCAGCCTTGAAGGTTGAGGCTGCAGTGAGCTATGATTGTACCACTGCAGTTCAGACTGGGCAACAGAGTAATACCACATCTCTAAAAATAAAAAGGAAAAAAATTTAAAGATCAAAATTTTTAAGTCATAGTGGCTGTATTCTTATCAAAGTAGACTTCAGGGCTAAGATGGAAGAAAGTGACGTTTTATAAGGATAAAGAGGTCAGTTTATCAAATGAATATGCCGTAATTTGAAATGTGATCCACTTAACAGAGCCTCAAGATAACATGAAATAAAAACTAACAGAACCAAAGAGAGAAATGTAGTAACTGGGAACTTTAGGACAACTTTCTCAGTAATTGATAGAACATTTAGACAGGAAATTAGAAGTAAAATAGGAGGCATGCATGACACTACCACACAGTATGCTCAAGAGTAGCTGTGCATGGGGTGTTGGCTAGCCGTATGTATACTCACCTTTAATTTCATGCAAATTAAAAGGTGAGTTAGTCAGAAATCCCTATAAAAGGGGCAGTAACTTCCAGATGTTGCCATGGTCTTTGTAAACCGTCATGGCACTGGTGGGAGTGTCTTATGCTGATGAACAGCGAAGGCAGCTAGAGGTCACTTTTGGTGCCATCTAGTGGTTCTTGCTGGTTTCTTCATTTCATCCTGTCGGGATCAGCAAGTAAGTTCTGCAGGTTTCCTACCTCAACAGTATTCATTTGGTTGTTAGGAATAAAAGAGGCCAGGCGCAGTGGCTTATGCCTGTAATCTCAGCACTTTGGGAGGCTGAGGTGGGTGGATCACTTGAGCTCAGGAGTTTGAGACCAGCCTGGGCAATGTGGCAAAACCATGTCTCTACCAAAAAAAAAAAACAGCTTAGTTGGTTGTGGTGATGGGTGCCTGTAGTCCCAGCAATTAGGGAGACTGAGGTAGGAAGATCACTTGAACCCAGGATTTCAAGGCTGCAGTGAGCTGTGATTACACCACTGCACTCCAAAGCTAGAAAAGAAAGGACCATAGATACCTAACCATCTTTTGAGTCTGTCAGTATCTGAAGTATCATTGCTTGAAGTGGCTGTAGATATCAAGGTATCTCCAGTGTCTAGAATTCAGAAGGAATGGCTGTTACTAAAAACTGGGTCCTGTACGGAGCTTGCAGAGGCAGCAGTGAAGGGATGAGGTGGGCGGAAGGTTGAGTTTTTAAGCTGAGGAAGGGAGTTAATTTTACTGAATGAGGAGAACACTGAAAATCACGTATCCAGACAGCTGGCCCAAATTTGAGAGCAGTGGAGATAAGGCTGGGAAGAGAGGGCTGAGCTGGTGAATTGGGGGAAGGTTTTACTTGCTCTCTGGTCTAAGGCCTGGGAGGCTTAGCTTTGTTTAAAGAGCCAGGCCCAGGGCACAAAGAGGTAACTTCTCAGGCTAGACATCCTCAGAGAATAATTGGCACTTGCTCTTGATACTGAATTGAATAATCAGAAGTGGAAAGCTAGGCTGTGGCTTGATCTATTGGGCAAAAGCAGAAAATACAAGTACATTGTTGTTGTTATTCTAGTTATGAGGGCTTATAGTACTTCAGTTAGTTTTGGGATGTCACCTGATAATCGAGTCAATGTAAGTTGCAACCATATATCTCATGATATCAACTGGAAGTCTTTTCCCAGAAGCCAATCCCATATGATAAGATGTACTAAAGTAGATTCTGAGAATAAAGAAAATACACTTAGAATAGAAAATTAAACATTAAGTTGAAAAATGCCATAAATTTCCTGGCTGAAGATTTTCCTGCTTGGGGCTTGAATTAGTATAGACATCTTAAAATCCAAGTCATTCAAGACATCTTTTTGCTGGGTCAGTCTTCCTTTAGCAAGTAGTCGTATTCATCATTGCTGCAAGGACCTTTCAGTTGTGTTGAAAATTAGGGTCATTTGCCTTGACAATTTTCATTGCCCATTAGATGTGCATGAATGCTTCAGAAAATGTTTGAATAGTAAATCCTAGGGTGGATTAGTTTCCATGGGGACATCAGTCTTGTTTGATGTTGGCAGTCATTGAGTTCTCTATCTGGGTTGTCACTGTGGGATGTATTTTTCCCTTATAAGAAATATTGGAAAAGCAGGAGTCTCAGATTGAACTGATATTAAATAAGGGCTCACATAAGGGTAGTTACTCTGGATTCTAAGGTGTTGGCTAGAGTGCTTCCTAAACACTGACCTGTAGAATTGAGAAGTTTAGGATTCTGTTACTTAGCCTTTTTGATAGTGCCTCACTAAAAGTCTTTTTGTTGGAGAATTAGGATTTAAAATAAAAGGAAATGTCGAAGAAAATAACTTAAAAACATCCTGATATTTATTTTTTCTGCAGTAAATATGCAGAAGTAAATTTCTTTCTTATTTATCTCCAACTTATTAAAAACATTTGCTGTACTTCCTTTCTCAATTACATAAGCTTGGTAAAGTTTCATTAACATTTTTAGTTCAGCACTTTGAGTATTAAGTTGTGAATGTTGGAGTAAACCTTTTTGCTTTCATGGAAACATTTAAATTCCAAAGAATTATGTCATTGAGAAATACATTTCTTTGTTCATCCTTTGATTTAGTAAGTGGCTACAGTCTCTTACCTCCTTTTGTTGACTAGAGCGCGTTGATACGGAGTGATTGTTTGTGTGTTGGCATGGTGGACTGCAGAAGCAGTGTCCAGTGAGACAGACACTGAACTGAGTGAGAGTTGGGAATTTCAGGCTTTGGTCTTTCCTAGCATTCCTCTAAATTGGCTTTGTGACCTTGGGCAAGCCCCTGAGTCACCCTCCTTTTCTCACTTATAGAGTAAGAGTATTCCAGATAAAGAGGTCCCTCAAAACTAAGTGAACTTAGCCAACATGTTAACACGTATTATAGCATTTTCTCATTCTTAGATATTATAAACCAAAGCCAATAAAATTCACTTCCCTCAACATACTATACTTTCTCAAGTTGTGTCTTCACTATGCTATTTTATATTCTATAACAAGCTGTCACTTTAGAATAATCCTACTCACATTTTCCTTAAAGTGAAAGTCTTTTTTAAAAAAATTATATTTTAATTTTTGAGATAGAGTCTCTTACTCTGTCACCCAGGCTGGAGTGTAGTGGCGAGATCTCGGCCCACTACAACCTCTACCTCCCAGGTTCAAGCGATTCTCCTGCCTCAGCCTTCCGAGTAGCTGGGATTATAGGCACCTGACACCATGCCTGGTTAGTTTTTTTTTTTTTTTTTGAGACAGAGTCTTACTCTATCGCCCAGGCTGGAGTGTAGTGGCGTGATTTTGGCTTACTGCAACCGCCGCCTCCTAGGTTCAAGCAGTTCTCTGCCTCAGCCTCCTGAGTAGGTGGGATTACAGGTACCCGCCACCATGTCTGGCTAATTTTTTTTGTATTTTTAGTAGAGATGGAGTTTCACCATCTTGGCCAAGCTGGTCTTAAACTCCTGACCTCGTGATCTGCCTGCTTCAGCCTCCGAAAGTGTTGAGATTACAGGCATGAGCCACCATAATTTTTGTATTTTTAGTAGAGATGGGGTTTCACTATGTTGGCTAAGTTGATCTTGAACTCCTGACCTCAAGTGATTCATCCACCATGGCCTCCCATTGTATTGGGATTACAGGTGTGAGCCACCACACCTGGCCTAAAAATCAAGTCTTATACCATTACTCTGTTTCCACAAATGTATGTCTGTTATTTTTGCCCTTAATATGGCCTCAATGATCCATATTAATTATATCTCAATAATAACTTTTCTTTCATAGAGAGAATTGGGAATTAGCTCATTGAGAAGGGACTGTTTTATATGGACATTATAACAGACTGAGAAAGTATGTAAATGACACAAATTTCACAAATTTCTTACATATCTCTTTTGTACCTTCTTATATACATCTTACAGTGGCAGAGATGAGCATGTTTATTGATAGACACCAAAGATGTAGCCATTCTGTAGGATATATATAAATAATAAAAAGTAGATAAACTTTAAATTATGCTCATTGTTTTAGTGTTTATTCCTACTTAGAAACTATTCAGGTATCCAAAGATGAGTTAATTCATTTGTTGATTTACATTAATTTGTGTTTTAAAATTACTTAAGGATCTTCAAAATTATCGTGAAGCCAACCCAAACCAAAATATATAAAAATATTTGTCATTTGTTTAGCATCACTAATCATTAGGGAAATACAAAGCAAAACCAAAATGAGATATCACTTTATGCCTATTAGGTGGACTATTATTTTTAAAAAATGGAAAACGGTAAGTGTTGGCATGGTTGTAGAGAAATTGGAGCTCTTGTGCCTTGCTGGTGGGAACATGAAATGGTGTGGCTGCAGTGGAAAAATGTATAACATTTCTTCAAAACGTTGAAAATGGAATTACCATATCATCCAGCTTCCGTTTGTGTGTGTATACACAAAAGAAAGTAGGGACTTGAACAGTATAGCAGTGTGCATAGCAGCATTATTCACAGTAGCCAAAGGTAGAAACAACTCAGGTGTTCATCAGTGGATGAATGGTTAAACAAAATGATATATAGACACAGTGGAATATTATTCAGCCTTAAAAAAGGAGGGAAATTCTCAATCACACATGCTGGGTGAACCTTAGCAACATTATGCTAAGTGCAATAAGCCAATTATAAAAGGACAAATGCTGTATTATCTACTTACATTAGGTAAATAGAGTAGTCAAGTGCATAGAGCCAGAAAGTAGAGTGATGGTTGCCAGGGGCTGGGGAGATGGGAGAATAGAGAGTTAATTATTTAATGGGTACATAGTTTCTGTCTGGGATGATCAAAAAATTATGAATAGATTGGATAGTTACACAATAATGTGAATGTACTTGGTGACACTAAACTGTACACTTAAAAATTGTTAAAATGGGCAGCTAGGTTGATTCTGTCTTTGCCGTTGTGAATGAAGCTATGGTGAATGTATGCGTGCCTGTGTCTTTTTGTCAGAGTGTTTTATTTTCCTTTGGGTATATGCCCAGTAATGGGATTGCTGGGTTCAATACTAGTTCTGTTTTTAGTTCTTTGAGAAACCTCTACACTGCTTTCCACAGTGGTTGAAGTAGCCTATCAAAAGTAGATCGGATAAAGAAAATATGGTACATATACACCATGGAATACTATGGAGCCATAACAAAGAACAAAATGATGGCCCTTGCAGCAACATGGATGCAGCTAGAGACCATTATCCTAAGAAAACCAACACAGAATCAGAAAACCATGTGTTCTTGCTTTTAAGTGGGAGCTAAACCTTGGTTACACATGGACCTAAAGATGGGAACTGTAGACACTGGAGACTATGATAAAAGGAAGGGAGTGGGGCAAGGGTTGAACTTTTCGACATGAAGGCAGACGTCGATAAGCTGGAACTGATGTTCTGGAAAGCTGAGTCTGATCTGGATTACATTCAGTACCGGCTGGAATATGAAATCAAGACTGATCATCCTGATTCAGCTGGTGAGAAAAATCCAGTTACACTCTTAAAGGAATTGTCAGCGATAAAGTCTCGATATCAAAGTTTATGTGCATACTTTAAACCAGTTGCTGTTGAGCAGAAAGAGTCTAAGAGCTGCATTTGTGCTGCTATGAATAAGACTGTGAATGTGATACAAAACCTTCAAAAGCAAACAGACCTGGAGCTGTTACCATTGACTGAAGAAGAGAAAACTGCGCAGAGCAATTAAAATCTCACATGCCAGATTTATGAAGAAATGGACTTGGAAAGGAAACTCTAACAGAGAAGAGCTCAATTCCAGATAAATTTAGGAAGATGTCTTGTTAACACTTGATGCCTAGAGGTCGGGGGCTGGTGAAGGTTTGGCATTAATGACTGGATAATGATGCCTTTTATGAGAGAGACTGTAAGAAGAAGGGCAGATAATATATGAATAAAATTCAGCCAAAAGGGTCAAAAAAAGAAAAAAAAAAAAGAAAAGCTCTCTGTTGGTACTGTGCTTACTACCTGGGTGTTGGGACCATTTGTATCCCAAACCTCAGTATCATAAAGTATACCCATGTAACAAACCTGCATCTGTACTCTCTGAATCTAAAATAAAAGTTGAAATTTTTAAAAAACTCAGTAAAGAAAACAATTTAAAAAAAAAGAAAAAAGTGGTTAAAATAAATTTATGCATGTTTTACTATAAGTAAAAAATGTTTAAGCAATATTTATCAGAATTATAATTCAATTTAGTTGAACACAAACTTAGATTTTTCAAAATCTTCAGCATTACAGAGCTATGATGTTAGCTTTTTTGATCAGTAAACCATTGAGTAGTTTTGAAAGTTGAGTTGAACTCTTCTCATTAGAAACCAATCCCTATGTAGACATCCTTCATTTTGTTAGACTTCGTTGCACTTCTCAGAAACAGTGTTTATTACAAATGGAAGGTTTGTGACCATCCTATGTTGAATAAGTCTGTTGGTGTCATTTTTCCAACACCATTTTTTGGCATTGAGATATTTTTAAATTAACATATATATATTTAGACATGCTATTGAACACTTAATAGACTACAGCATAGTGTAAACAGTATTCATCGGAAAACCAAAAAATTTATGTGATTTGCCTTATTGTGATAGTCAGTTTATTGCAATGGTCTGGAACAAAACCCATAGTACCTGCAAGGTATACCTATATAATTATTATTATTATTATATTTTTGCAAGAGTCTGGCTCTGTCAGCCAGGCTGGAGTGCAGTAGCATGATCTCAGCTCACTGCAGCCTCTTCCTCCTGGGTTCAAGCAATTCTCCTGCCTCAGCCACCTGAATAGCTGGTATTACAGGCGCCTGCCACCATACCCAGCTAATTTTTGTATATTTAGTAGAGATGGGTTTTTTTCATGTAGGCCAGGCTGGTCTCCAACTCCTGCCCTCAAGTGTTCTGCTTGTCTTAGCCTCTCAAAGTGCTGAGATTACAGATTGAGCCACTGCGCCCGGCCAGGTATGCCTATATTATTTTTTAAATCTACTCATGTTATACTTAATACTAATAATTATGATAAAAGACAAAACTTTTTTTCCCCTCTCAAACCAAACATTTTAAACTGGCTTAGCTTATCCAAAGATTTGCTGTAGTTATGTATACTTGGATTTTTTTTTTTTTTTGAGACATAGTTTTGCTCATGTTGCCCAGGCTGGAGTGTAATGGTATGATCTCGGCTCACTGCAATCTTTGCCTCCTGGGTTCAAGCAGTTCTCCTGCCTCAGCCTCCTAAGTAGCTGGTATTACAGGCGCTCACCACCACACCTGGCTAATTTTTGTAGTTTTAGTAGAGACCAGGGTTTCACCATGTTGGCCAGGCTGGTCTCGAACTCCTGACCCTAGGTGATATGCGTACCTCAGCTTCCCAAACTGCTGGGATTACAGGTGTGAGCCACTGCACCTGGCCTATACTTGGATTCTTAAAAATGTTTCTGAGCTAGCAGTTTCTGTTATGAGTTTCTTTAGTTTCTGTGAATGTGGAGAATATACATGCTTTTTTTTTTTTATCTCTGTAAATCAATTTTACAGAGCTCTTCTGTTTAAGAGCTGTCATGTGTAATTTATTAATACTCTCTGGAGGTAGAATATTTCATACACAATGAGAATGAAGGCTTTTCTGAATTATAGATGCTCAAACATGTAGAAGGCTCTTCACCTCAGTTCTACAACTTTAGCTATAGATCACAAGCAGACACAGAAACTCATCGTTTCAGGTCTCACAGGAGCGATTGAACTTACAAATATCCAAACAGACAAACAAAAAGACTAACAAACCAGATTCTCTGTCATCCATCCAACAGAGACCATGAACGAAATTTACCTATTACTGTTGCAGTCTAGCCAGTGCACCACATTTCAATCATGTCGTCTGAGGTGGTACCTGGAGTTCTTTGTCTCATAACCAAGAAAATTAAGGAGCGTGGACACAAGAGTGAGGTTGGAGTGAAAGTTTAATAAGCAAAAGAAAAAAGCTCTCTATAGGAGAGAGAGGGCCCGAGAGAGGGTTGCCATTTTTACAGTTGAATACAAAAGCTTTTATAAGAAACGCCTCTCATCTCTGTAGCTGTTTGTGTAACTTTTTAAATCTGTGAAGCTGTCTGTCTAACCCCCCTGATCTGTGCAGCTGTGGGCACATCTTTAGGCAAGCACAAAGTGCAGCTTCTCTTGGTTGTGCAACTGTGGGTATGTTTTGGGTAAGGTCCCCCACTCCCCGTGCAAGTTCCCATGGAGCCCACCATGTACATGCCTGAAAAGGGGAAGAAACTTTTTCCTGGGAGGCTGCAGATTACACCAGAACAAAGCTTCTGTGTTGGGCCTTGCTTTCTTATCTGTGCAGCTGTAGCCTGAGTTTTCCCCAGCCTGCTCTATTTGTGCCTGTAGTTTGATTTTTCAGACTGTTTTTGTGTTTGAAGGAGTTTTACCAAGGACCCATCCTACTGTCTGCCTGACCAGCTTATTTTCCTTTCTCAGTACTGCCATCATTGGGGATAGTATATTGGTCATGAGTGAACCAGAAACACAAAGGCACAAACTTAGAAGAAGAAAAATACATAGAGAAACAGTGAGCAAAGTTAGAGTTTTATTGCTGCATGGGCATCTCTTTGAGAGCCAAGAAAAGATGTGTTAGGCTTAACAGACTGTAAGGTGTGTTTCTCATTTACTTAGCTCCATCAGGTCCACTTTAGCTTCTCAGTGGATGACCTCCAGAACTGCTGACTATAATTTTTAAAAGGCAAAATTGTGACCTTCATGCAAATAGAGGATGAACACAAGCCAAATACTGACTCAATTAGTGCAAAACCAGTAAGGCATTAAAACTGGTACAAAGCATATTGAGAGATACGTATGCGATTTAATAGAAGATTGAGATGAGATTGCTGGATTAGATAAAAACAACTGGTTATTGTCTTACATGGTGGCAAACTGTAACCTTTGGGGTCCTTTCCCCGAATAGAAATCTACAAGTTAATCTCTGTGCCTGTGGAGTTGTAAAATAACTCAGTCAATAGAAAATCAAGCCTAGAGCTTCACTGAAAGAATACTCAGTGCTATAGTGTGAATGTTTGTATCCCCCTAAAATTTATATGTTAGAACCTAATACTCAGTATCGTAGTATTCTAAGAGGTGAGGCCTTTTGGAAAGTGATTATGTTATACATGCTCTGCCCTAAATAATGGGATTATGTACCCTTATTAAAGTAGTTGAAAGGAGCCGCCTTCCCCTTACTATTAATGTGAGGACACAGAAGGCACCATTTGTGAGTAACAGACCCTGACCAGACACCGAATCTGTTTGTGCTTTGAACTTGCACTTTTCGGCCTTGAGAACTGTGCACAATAAATTTCTATTGTTTATAAAATGCCCAGTCTGAGGTATCTTGTTATAGCAGCCTGGATAGACTAGGACCCCCCCCAATAATCTATTTTCAATACCATTTGTTTTTTTTTTTTTTTTTGAGACAGAGTTTTGCTCTTGTTGGCCAGGCTGGAGGGCAGTGGTGCGATCTCAGCTCATTGAAACCTCTGCCTCCCAGATTCAAGTGATTCTTCTGCCTTGACCTCCTGAGTAGCTGGTTTGCAGGTGTCCGCCACCATGCCCAGCTAATTTTTTGTATTTTTAGTAGAGATGGGGTTTCGCCGTATTGGGCAGGCTGGTCTCAAACTTCTGACCTCAGGTGATCTGCCCACCTTGTCCTCCCAAAGTGCTGGGATTACAGGTGTGAGTCATGGCACCTGGCCTTTTTTTTTTTAATTAACAGTGATAAGTTGAGTATTCCATATCTGTTCTATTTAATAATTACATGTTAAGCAGTCTTTATCTGAAATTTCTGGAAGCAAAGTATTTTAGATTTTTTCAGATTTTGGAATATTTGGATTATACTTACTGATTGAGCATCCCAAGCCTGGAAATCTAAACTCTGAAATGCTCCAGTGAACATTTCCTTTGAACATCATGTCAGTGCTCAAAAAGTTTCTGATTATGGAGCATTTTGGATCTTGGATTTTTGGGTTTGGGATGCTTAATCTAAACTAGTAATTCTTCAATTTAGTTTTAAAGAACTCTTGGTTATAACATTAATGTATGTTTATCCAAAAATATGGAAAATAGAGAAAAGAATTTAAAAATTACTCATAATCACTCTTGATAATATTACATTTATTTTCCCCTGTCTTTAGTGTCTAATTGTCAGCCAGAAAATTAGGAATCTGTTGCACTTGATTTTTAAGTCACTTAACTGTGTGATATTTTAACGGTGAGCATTACCAGTTGTATTTTCCAAATTAAATTTATTATTTTTTCATTTCTTAACTGTAGGCTATTATTTCAGATTTTTTAAGTTTAGGTTTTGGTGTTTTAAAGAAATCATAGATTTTGAAGCCACCGTGGCTTAGCACGTCTTTGTGTTTCTATTACTTAGTTATTTTTTTGAGACATAGTCTTGCTCTGTCACTCAGGCTGGAGTGCAGTGGTGCAATCTTGGCTCACTACAACCCTCGCCTCCCAGGTTCTAGCAATTCTCCTGCCTCAGCCTTCCAAGTAGGCACCTGCCACCACACACAGCTGATTTTTGTATTTTCAATTAAGAAGGGGTTTCACAGGCCGGGTATGGTGGCTCACGCCTGTAATCCCAGCACTTTGGGAGGCCGAGGCGGGTGGATCACGAGGTCAAGAGATCGAGACTGTCCTGACCAACATGGTGAAACTCCGTCTCTACTAAAAAATACAAAAATTAGCTGGGCATGGTGGCGCATGCCTGTAGTTGCAGCTACTTGGGAGGCCGAGGCAGAATTGCTTGAACCCGGGAGGCAGAGGTTGCAGTGAGCCGAGATCGCGCCACTGCACTCCAGCCTGGCGACAGAGGGAGACTCTGTCTCAAAAAAAAAAAGAAGGGGTTTCACCATGTTGGCCAGGCTGGTCTCAGACTCCTGACCTCAAGTGATCTCCTTGCCTCTGCCTCCCAAAGTGTGCGTTTCTGTTTTTCAAACTTTGGTGAAGTGTTTCATGAAACTGTTAAAAACAAAAAAGCAAAACAGTTGCAGGAATAAGTTATTTTAATACAATGCAGACTTCGTATCAGGTGCCGAAAAGGATTACCTTTGGGTGCCTCCATTAACTGTATTTACTAAAAATTTGGGACATTAATTGTCTAATGATAGATTTTTGTATTGTACAGGTACAGTATGGGAGAGGTATTTTCAGCTGCTTTAGAAGAGAGGAGAATTCAGGTTCTGCTCTCTTAAAGCCCCTGAAGACTTTGAGTCTTCCTACCTTTGAACCTCCTATAAATCCCCTCAAATATTGACCTGATGCTTGACGTATGATTTTCCAGTCTCCTGTTCTTTTGAGCCTTAATAATGTTTTGGGGATAAATTAGGTACATGGAAGCAGGTGGGTGAAGAGACAGGTATACTTTATTAGAGTAGATATGCACCCATTTTGGGAGCAGTTTAGCTGGAAGCCAGAATTAGCCTATTAATACTGATGTCATTTCTACACAGTGCCTTTGGTATTGTACCACATAGCTCATTAATCACAGAAGTCATACCTTCCCTCCCAGCATTTAAGGTGGTTTTTCTTTTGTATAGGTAGAGGTGAGCTTTATTTTTTTTTTTTCTTGTTATCAGCTAAATCTTCGAAATTGAGGAACTTCTGAAAAATTACTTTGTTAATTCTTTCACATAACCAAAATATGCAAAACTGCAGACTGGTAAAGATAAACCACTAAATATTGCTAATCACATGACAGATTTATGTATGAGGAAATTAAAGATCACCACTGTTTAAAAAACTATGCTATTAAGTTAGCTACTGATGTAATTTTGTAGATATGATCTATTAGTATGTACTATTCAGACCCCTGAAAACCAAAAGCAAAAACTGACCTAAACGTTTTATAGTCTGGAAAGTTTCTTTATTTGCATATTGTTGTTTCTCACAACTACTGACAGCTGAGACTGATCAGTAGTAAGATTTCTGTTTTAAAAATGCAGACATTGAAACTTTTATTTTTTATTTTTTGAAACAGAGTCTTGCTGTGTTGCCCAGGCTGGAGTGCAGTGGCATGATCTTGCCTCACTGCAACCTCTGCCTCCCAGGCTCAAGTGATCCTCCCACCTCAGCATCCAGAGTAGCTGGGAGTTCAGGCGTGTGCTACCACACCTAGCTAATATTTTGTAATTTTAGTAGAGATGGGTTTTTGTCATGTTACCAGGCTGGTCTCAAACTCTTGGACTGAAGTGATCTGCCCGCCTCAGCCTCCCAAAGTGCTGGGATTACAGCTGTGAGCCACTACACCCCACCTAGACACTGAAACTCTTAAAAGAAGCTAAATTACTGTCTTACTTAGTTCAAATAGCCAAAAAAGTATACAATGGAGTTAAGGCTCAAATCCAGATCTTTTGATTTTGAATCCTATAACCTGCTCCCATTCTATTTGCCACTTACAGTTGGCAGGCTCCTCTTCTACCTGTATTTTCAAAATGGATGCATATCAGTGGTTCTTAAAAGTGTGGCCTGGTAATGCCAGGGGACCCTGAGGCCCTTTCAGAGGGTTCTGAAGGTCAAAATTATTTAATTATACCAAGGTGTGACCTTTTTGACTAAGGTTTAGGGAAATACAGCAGTCCCACATTTTGAAGTAGAATTCTCAAGGCAGTAAATAGAGAATGGTAAGTGAGTTAGGGAGGCTTCTCTAGGAATGGATGTCTGAGCCTCCTGGAAAACTAAGTTAAGGTAGGTACTGTCGTAAGACGTAGCTCTTTCAGATCTAGTTGGGGTGGGGGTGGTAGAGAGGAGGATGAAGAGTTGGAGGGTATCCCTGTCTTCAGTGGGCTAAATAATTTGTGGTGTTATCTCATGGTCGTTTTAGTTTGCAGTTCCCTGATGTTAAGTGCTGTTGAGCAACTTTGCATGTGTTCATCTGCCATTTGTGCATCTTGGGTGGGGTCTCTGTTCAGATCATGTGCCCCTTCTCCTCCATTAAAAAAGTAAAGACAGGGTCTTGCTCTGTTGTCTAGGCTCAAGTTCAGTGGCACGATCTTAGTTCACTGCAGCCTTGAACTCCTGCGCTCAAGGGATCCATCCTCCCACCTTGGCCTCCCAAAGCACTGGTATTACAGGCATGAGTCACCACACCAGATCTTTTGCTTACTTTTTAATTGGGTGGTTTGTGTTCTTATTGTTGAATTTTAAAAGTCTTTGTATATTTTGGATACCAGTTCTTTATCAAATATGTCTTTTACAAGATTTTCTCCCAGCTTGTGACTTGAGTTTTTATTTTAACAATGTTTTTCACAGACCAGAAGTTTTTAATTTTAATAAAGTACAACTTAGCAGTTTTTTTGTTTCATGAGTTTTGCTTTTGGTGTTTTATCTAAAAACTCATTGACAAACCTGAGTTCACCTAGATTTTCTTTTATATTATCATCTAGAAGTTTTATAGTTTCTCACTTTACATTTAGGTTTGTGATCCATTTTGAGTTAATTTTTGGGAAAAGTGTAAGGTCTGTGTCTGGATTCTTCTTTTTTTGTTTTTGCGTATGGATGTCTGGTTGTTACAGCACCATTTATTGTAAAGAGTATTCTTTCTCTCTTGCATTGCCTTTACTACTTTGTCAAAGATCATTTGACTTTGTGTGTGTGTCTATTTTATCTCATTGACCTATGTCTGTTCTTTCACCAATACCACTCTATCTTTATTATTATAGATTTATAGGAAGTGTTGACATTGGGAAGTGTCAGTCTTCCAACTTTTTTCTTCCTCAGTATTGGATTGGCTAGTCTGTCTTTTTTTTTTTTTTTTTTTTTATCTCTACATAAACTTTAGAATCAATGTTTTGATAGCTGCAAAATAGCTTGCTGAGATTTCAATTGTGATTGCATTAAATGTATATATCAACTTAGGAAAAACTGAGGTCATGGCAATGTTGTCTTCTATTCCATGCATGCATAATATTTTTTCTGTTTTTTTTAGATCTTTAATTCCTTTTGTCAGTTTTGTAGTTTTTTGCATATAGGTTCTGTATATTTTTCGTTTGATTTATAAGTAAGCATTTAATTTTTTGTGGTATTGTAAATGATATTGTATTCTTAATTTCAAATTCCAGTCATTGTTGGTATATAGAGAAGCAACTGACTTTTGTGTATTGTATTCTGAAATCTTGCTATAACTGCTTATTTCAGTTTTTTTGTTGTTACTGATTTTTGTTTGTTTTAATGTACCTGTCACGTTATCTGTAAAGAAAGACAGGCTTTTCCTCCTTCTCAGTCTGCATACCTTTTATTTCCTTATTGCACAAGCTAGATTTCCAATATGATGTTTTCTAGGAGTGATGAGGGAGGATAGCCTTACCTTGTTCTTTCTTACTAGTAAGTATGATGTTAGCTGTGGGTTTTCGGATATATGTTATTTAGCCAGTTGAGAAAACTTTCATCTGTTCCTAGTTTGTTAAGAGTGATTAGTCATGAATAGATGTTGGGTTTTGCCAGTAATGTTTACTGCATCAATTGATTTGATCATATGAGACTTCTTTTGGCCTATTGATGTGGTGAATTACATTAGTTTTTCATTAATTACTTTTTTAAAAATTGCTTTTCTAATGTCAAGCCAGCCTTGCATACCTGGAATAAATTTATCTGGTTCGTGGTATAAGTCTTTTTATATATTGTTGGATTTGATTTTCTAATACTTTGGTTAGGATTTTTGTATCTATGTTTGTGAGAGATACTGTAAATTTTTTTTTTCTTGATTTTTTTTTTTTGCTTGGTTTTGGTGTTATTCAACCTGTTCTTATTTTTCTTCATTCTTTTGTAGGTTTTTCATACACATTTTCTGATTTACCTGTGTGAAAATGATGTACAAGTAGTGTTTTATTTGTTCACTTGAATTAGTAATCTCTAACATCCGTTCAGTCTCCAGAAAAGCATTTTATGCTGCTTGATACTTTTCTTTATATGGTTTTCATTTAAGACCAGTTATATATAAAATGTTGAATTTTAAAATGAGAAATGTCATTTAGCTATATTTACAGGAAGGTGTTTATACTCTGAAATCTCTAGATTTTTCCTGTGAAGTTATAGTTAAATTAATATAATAATTTATAATAATGAAGAATAACTTTGTTTTCCTTTAGCTAATAAGGAGAAGTGTCATAATGCTTTGTATTTACACAATGACTCTTACCTAGAAAAAATAATGGGATCGTGTACCTTCTCAGAGCTGAGACACTCACTGACCAGGCTTGACTGGCAGTATCTCACTCTACCCTTTTCTTTTATGTTCCTCACATTTTTCTCATGCATTTCTTTCCTAACCTGTGTGTGAAATAGAAAAACATAGTTTTTATTTTTGTATTTCTTTTTATTTTATTTCAGGAGGTTTTTGGGGAACAGGTATTGTTTGGATACATTTTTCAGTAGTGATTTCTGAGATTTTGGTGTACCCATCACCCAAGCAGGGTACACTGTACTCAATGTGTAGTCTTTTATCCCTCAACCCCCTCTCGCCCTTCCCTCTAAGTCCCCAAAGTTCGTTGTGTCATCGTATGTTTTTGTGTCTTCATGGCTTAGCTGCCTCTTATAAGTAAGAATATATGATACTTGGTTTTCCATTCTTGGGTTACTTTACTTAGAATAATGGTCTCCAACTCCTTCCAGGTTGCTGAGAATGCCATTATTTTGTTCCTTTTGATGGCTGAGTAGTATAGAAATGGAAGAACATAGTTTAATAGTGATTTTCTTCCCTTGTAAAATGTTATGTTTCCTATTGTCGAGTATTAAGTAATTGAAGAAAACATAATTTGATTTCTCTTTTTGAATTTTGTATTTAGTCGATATTCCTATGATGAAAAAGTTTTCAACTTAACATAGAGTGTGACTAGGGTTGATAATGGAAACAAAGAGGAAAGTTTAGGACTTACTAACCTGAGGAAAATAAAAGTATATTAATTATAGGATTATTTTGATGTTTAAAAAATGGCTGTTTGTGTTTGTGCCTCTGCTTTTTCTTAGGCAGAGACTCCCCCTAATGGGCCAGATTGTGGCTATGGCTCGTTTCACCAGCAGTACTGGCTTGATGGAAAGATCATTGCCGTGGGGGTGATTGACATCCTCCCAAACTGTGTATCATCTGTGTATTTGTACTACGATCCTGATTATTCGTTTTTGTCTTTGGGTGTCTACTCTGCACTACGGTAAGATTGTTTTTTACCAGTATTGTAGTGGGTTATATGGAACTTCAAATAATTACTTGTTTGATTATATTTTAATTATGTAACAGTAGAAGTACTGTTTGACAGTGTATTGTAATAATTTGTTGCTAGTCTCTTATGTAGAATATATGCTACTGTATTATAGGTATTCTATATGAGAGTTAAATACTACTATAGAATATATAATTATAATTTATAATTTTCACTTAAGAACAATTAGTATATTTAAAATCATTGAATTTTAAAATTTAACTAGTTGTATTTACAGGAAATATATAACTAGTCATTTAACTAGTTGTATATATAATATACAGTTGTATATAAACTAGTCATTTAACTAGTATTTACAGGAAATAAATATTATATAACTCTATATAATTATATAATATATAAGTAAATATTATGTATAGCTAGTATCTATAATATATAGTAGTTTTTACTGTATTTAGAAGATATTACCTTTAGAACTGATGCCAGTGCCTGATGGTAATTCTCTAGCAATTTTTTTTTTTTTCGAGATAGAGTCTCGCTCTGTCGCCAGGCTGGAGTGCAGTGGCACAATCTCGGCTCACTGCAACCTCTACCTCCCAGGTTCAAGTGATTCTCCTGCCTCAGCCTCCAGAGTAGCTGGGGTTACAGGCATGCGCCACCACGCCCAGCTAATTTTTGTATTTTTAGTAGAGACCGGATTTCACCATGTTGGCCAGGCTGGTCTCGATCTCCTGACCTCGTGATCCAACCACCTCAGCCTCCCAAAGTGCTGGGATTACAGGCAGGAGCCTGGCCAGTTTCTAGCTTTTTAAGGTATCCATGTAGTTATGAAGTCATTGTATTTGTGGGTAGCTTTCGTTGTTTATATATTTATTTATGCTCCCCATCAGAACTACTTATATTCCTTAAGCGTTATATTACTTACATTCTTGTCATCACTGGTTTCTACTTTCTTTTTTCTTTTTCAAATGAGATGGGTTCTTGCTGTGCTGCCCAGGTTGGTCTTGAATTCCTGGGCTCAAGTGATCCTCCTTTCTCAGCCTTTCAGGTAGCTGGAATTGCAGGCTTGTACCACTGCATTCAGCTTTATATTTTTTACTATTAATTAAAAGTTAAATTAATGTGATATAAATGAATCAATGTAATATGAGTCTACTGGAAGAAATATACATGTGTACAGAATGGGCCTGGGGAATCCCTGGCAGTCTCCTTGAATTTATGACCCTTATCAAAAGATAATTTCCCTTTTGTGTCCATGGCTGGAAATATATGTATGTAGCACAAAACATTTTTAGTGGTGAGAAGATTAGAGTCTTACTCCAGTTTTCCGTATTTATTTCTGTTTGTGTGTATATGTGGTAGAGGAGGGAAGGAGGGTTGGAAACCAACTTTCTTCTGTTTGGGAGCTTGAGTCTTTTTCTCACTCTTTACTATTGTGTCATACTTTTTTCTTTTCATTTCTCAGTCTTCACGTCTGATGGTCACATTTTCATGTCATAGTAAAATGTACTGCCAGGTTATTTAATTTTTTCTGTATGTGCTTTTTTTATGAATTATAAAAGAGTTGAAATTTTTCTTTAACTTAGAAATTTAATTTTTTAAAAAATCTGGTCCACAATTGATTTTTTTGTGTGTTTCAGTGGCCCACAATATCAAGTTCTTCATTTTAGCATTTTCAACTTGACTTTTTCCTTAATGCCAATTTATAACAAATCCACAATTACATAACATGTATAGTGGATCTCTGTAATAGTCTTTTATTCTTATGTATTTAATCACATTTTTGTATAAAGTAGTTTAAAAATACTTATGCCTGGTGCTCTCACTGAAATTGAAACTGATAAAGCATTCATGCTTTACAACTTAAGATTTTACAATTATTATATAACTTCAGAAGTTTTCTTTCAGAAAAGATACATTTTCTTTATACCCAAATCAGTTAATACTTTCAAATAACTGCTAGTTTTTGGTTTTGTTTTGTTTTTGTATTATCACTTTACAATGTGTTATAGATTTTTTCTAGACTTCTCAGATGGATTTTTAAGGGGGAGATTTATTTCTACATAAGCTCTGGCCCATGTATGAAATACTTCATGGTTCAATAAACTGAGAGATGATTTAGATATTGAAATGGTAAATAATTAATTCCCAGCAAAATTAGCAAGAGGTATATTGATCGCCTAGTATATCCCTGCAAACACTAGAGCTGGAGAGCTGTGAAGGAGCCGAAGAGGAGCCTGAGGTCATGAAAGGTTTGCCCGTTGAGAGTGGCATGGTTGCAACTGCTCTGCAGTCTTTTCACTTCCTTTTGGTGCTCTTGAGAATATGAGTTGTGGAGTTTATAGAAAAGAAAAGGCAGCCGGGAGATTGACATCTTGAAGCAAAACTGGAGAAAGTAGGTTACCAGTTGCTAATTCCATTATTGATTTTAATGCATTTTGGTGAAACCTTTCCCCTCAATTTCTTAAGTTTCTTAAACAATCCAACAATCAATATAGTTTTATGTTTTTAGATTTTATATAATCTAGCCTGTAGATTTTTATTTATTTTTATTAATTTATTCTTGTAATCAGCCTCTGCTTATCCATAGCCTGTAGATTTAAGAATTGTTTGAATTGGGGATCATAAGCATAGCATTTGTTTGCGTATTTTTAGAAAGATACATTTTAAAAATGTAATTACGCTCATAGACATGAATAAGACAGGTTTCTAGTTTGTCCAAGCAGACCATAAATAATAAAACAGACAAAATTTTAGATACTCCCTAGCACTGTGACAAAAATAAAATTAGCGTTGGTGGGCATGAAGTCTGTTTATATAGAGTGGTCAGGAAAGAGCTCTATGAACAGGTGACACTTCAGAGGCAAGGGAAGGAAAAAAGGAACCTGCCACGTAAATATCTGAGGGTAGGAAGAAGTTCAGGTGACGAGCAGCAAATCTAAGTGCTCCGAGGTGGCCAAGAGAAACAGAAAAGTCTTTTGGACTCGGGTGTAGGGAAGGACGTAGAGAGCCTTCTGCAAGGGGCAGAGTGGCAGGTGGAGTTGGTGAGGAGGCAGGTGGGATAGCACTTGTAGGACATGGCGGGGAGGTTGAGTTTTATTTATATGTGGTGCCAACATACTGCTGGGTTGGGAGATTGAGAGATCTGATTAATATTATAAAAGGCTACTTGGCCTGTTCTATGGAGAATATGGAGGGTCAAGAGCGGAAACAGAAGAACCAGTTGGGAGGCTGCTGTAGTCATTTAGGAGTACCATGATGGTGCTCAAACCAGAATATCTGAGGTGGAGGTGGTGAGAAGTGATCAGATTCAAGACATATTTTAGAGATAAAGCCCAAAAGACCTGCTAATGGATTGGATGTGGGAATGAGAAGAAAAGAATTAAGAATGACCGGGGAGAGGTGATGAAATGAACTAAGGTGGGCAGGACCAGTGGAGTGGTACTATGGATGGTTGGGCCTTCTTGGAATTGGTGGTCTTATGTTTGCTTGTGTCAGTGCATTCTTTCCTCAGTTTGAACCCTGAGAATGGATTAATTCTGGGAATAGGTTTTATTCTGTTATAGGCTAATAATGTTTAGTCTGGTTGGATTTAGGAATACTTTTAATTTAAAAATGAATTCTTAACAGTAATAATTCTTCAAGGATTTAAACTTGAGCTAGAAAAATGCACAGAATATTGCATTACAAATACGTTTCTTTAGAATTTTAAGCATTACTTGCTACTAAAAAAGAAAAGAATACCTTCAAGAAACAAACATAAAAACAAAACTACTTTCTCATACTTTAGAAATGTACTGAAGTTTTACTTAGCACTCTCAAGTCAGTCATTTAGCTGTGTAAATAGAATGAAATTCTTTGCCAAGATTTATCAGGATGCAAATTAAAACCACTTCATGCACAGGCGATACAGTGGAGAAACTGACAGCTTTTAATGTTCAAGTTATCTGGCTTATTCCAACAAATACAGAAAATGTGTTGAAGTAACATGGTATTTCCCGCTCTCTAGTTTTAGGGGAAATAAATATTAAAGTTGTACCTAGATAAAGGAATGAGTTATGCGTCATAGACAGCTGAAAGCGTTTGCATGTAAATGGTCATAATGTTCTTCCTGAAATTTGTTGGCTTTTGAGTTTTCTAAAATTTGCTGTACTATTTTTAACCTGTGAAGCTCAGATTCTTTGAGAACCATAGGGCTTGATGAACAGTAACAGGACACTGTAGATCTCTTTCATTTTATGCTATTTGAATTTTAGATCAGCTACTTTGCCAGTAAAGTATAAAACCTGAACTTAGATGCATTTGCTTAATATTATTTAGAGGGGTTTATTTTTTCTTTAGTAAAAATCATTGTATAGTGTTTTTTTTCTTTTCCAATACTCATTTTTGTCCTGTATGTATAGTGTTTTAAAAGTTGTTTTTCTTTCAATATTTGTAATTTTTTGATAGCTTAATATCAGATTTTATCAAATGTTTACCATCAAAGTACATAGATTTTGGAACATTAGAACCAGAATTAACTGCCTTCAGCTTTCTTGTTTTTCTTTTGGCAGAGAAATTGCTTTTACTCGGCAACTCCATGAGAAAACTTCTCAGCTCAGCTATTATTATATGGGTTTCTACATTCATTCATGTCCCAAGATGAAATATAAGGTAAAGTTGATTTTCACATGTATGTCTGTTTTTATTATAGAAAAATGAATCTCTAATAAAATTTTTATCTCAGGGCACTGGATTTGAAGCTTTGAAGGAAGGACAAGTGGGTTAATAAGGAAATCTCTTTGCTGCCTCAGAAATTAAGCTTTCTGTAATGAGAACCACAGCCTCTCCTGCTCTTATAATCCGTTGAATTATTGTGAGGTTTAAATATATTTCAGATTTCACTTAAAAAAAAAGTTTTATGACTCTTGTTAATGAAACCCTTTGATGTTTACTAAGTATGAGTAGCCCACTGTAAAAACTGCAGAGTAAAGACCAGTGCAGAGGAGCAGACCCACCGCCTTCCACCCACTGTGCTAGCAATAACCAAACACCTCTGCTTTCCTTAGGGTGAGGCTTTCAGATCTGAAGATGCTTGGATCTTCTACTTGAAACTTGAGATCTAGGTGAAGATGAGGGGCATTTTACATAAAACCAGGGCATACAGTGGTCTGGTCAGTGGCCTACAAGGGCATGGATTTTTTTTTTTTTTTACTGTACAAGATGTGGAAGAGGAAAGGAAGGAGTAGCTCAAGAAAAGAGTAGGTAGGATGAAGAAGCACATTTCAAGGAGAAGAAGCAATAAAAGAAAGGATTAGAAGGGAAAGTACTCAGGATATGTTTTTAGCAAAAAGGGTAACCAAAGGACTATGCAGGACCCTGAGGCCGGGCTAAGGTACTTAGGCACCTGGGAGTCATCAACAGTTGCAGAGCAGAGCAATGTAAATCAGAAAATTTACATATATCCATACATAGACATAGGACTTAATGGGGGTTTAAAAACATGCCAAATTAAAGAAAAAGGCGTAACTGAACCGCCGTGTACCCATTACCCAGCTTTAGCAATTTTCATGCATTTATTTCATCTATTCCTTCACTCTATTTCCACCTCCACTCTCTCTTGAATTATTTTGGAGCAAATAAAAAAATATCACTTAATCTGTCAATATTGTAGTATGTATTTCTAAAAGATAAGGGCATTTTGAAAACATAACCACGATCTCATCATATACCTGGAAAGTATTAACAGTGTTTCTAAATATCACCTGATAACTAGTCAGTGTTCATATTTCCTATTGTTTTTATTGTCTCATAATCTTTTTACAGTCAATTGGTTTGACTTAAGACCGAATAAGGTTCATATATTATATTTGTGATCTGTCTCTTAAATCTCTTTAATTGATAAATTTCTCCCCACCTTTTTTTTTCTTACAAAGGAATAATTCACAGGACTTGGTGATTAACTAAATTTGGGGATGATTATAATTCCAAAGCTTTGAGGTTAAGTACTGAATGCCTGGGGAGACGGTTCTATTGCCAGAAATTATGGGTGCTGAAAGTAGGACTGGCTTTGAGAGAGAAAAGCACAGTGCCTTGCTGATTTTACATTGACAGTCCAGATAAGCTGACAAAGGTGTCCTGCTGGCGTTTGGAGGTTTTCTTTTGAGCTCATACTTAAGTGTACATTGTAGGAGATAACCTCTGAATGTGCTTATCTTCAAGAACTTCTTCTATGCCTGAATTATTAATTGACTTGATAGGCCTTAACATATGTTCTGTACAGAAGGAAAAGCATGAGCATATTTCTGTTTGCCTAAAAATGATTTGGTTAAGTTTTTACTAGTGTTTTATCCTTCTGACTCATTTTTATCTGGTACTAGATCTAAATTTGTTCAGAAAAGAAAACTCTAGCACTCAAGATATTTTAATGCGTTTATAAGACTCAAAGAAAATTCAGGCTGTTCTTATATTAATCTTCCTTTAGTACATGACCCATTCAAATGAAATATTTTCATACCAGACTTAGGGACTTGCAGAGATTACACTTTTGTGTCTCATCTGTGTTGGCCATTCTAGTTTCACAGCATTTCTCTTGAAAGTTTTTTATTATGCCTAAGCTAATTTCTAATTTGCCTTATATTTTAACCTGTTTTATTTTTTGTCATTTGTGGAAATGTTGGCTATAGTTTCGTCATCCTTTTCCTCCTCATGAAGTCGTTTTGCTCACACCTTTGTTGACTCTAGTCCAGACTAAATATTTCATATTCTTTAGTCTCCTTCCTAGGTAGACCTCTGCTTGGAAATTCAAGCCAGCCTTTATTTAGTTTTAAGTTAAGAATTTAAAAAATACTATATGCTTTCAGTCTGCCTTAATTATGTCCAATCCAAATCCATCAGAATTATAGCTTCAAAATATTTATTTATTTAATTCCATTTATATGAGTGGTACCCCCATGTCTGCTTGCCTTCTGCTTTACTTCCTTCATCCGGGAAATACTCATTCAGATCCTACTGGAAAATAACAGCCGTGAGCAATACAGGCAACATCCCTGGTCTCATGGAACTTCCATTCTAGTGGAGAAGCTAACAGTAATAAAGAAGACAGATGTCAGATAGGGATGAGTGCTGTGTGGTAGACATTAATTAACTGAGTGTGGCGGCTTTAGATTGTGTTGTCATCCTCTCTGAGGATGAATGTTTAGGCTAAGATTTGAATGTCACAAAGTCAGCCAGTGGGAAGTTTTGGGATCATTTCAGAAAGACACTGAGGAAACAGTTTAGCACTGCCTAGCCTTTAGTTGCTGCAGTTGTCAGTTTTGACTGTAGTTTATGGCCTGGAGAACATTTTCATAAGACCCATGGTTAGACCATATCTTCAGAGATTTTAAGTAATTGGTCTGGGATCAACTATGGTCATCAGATTTTTTTAATGCTCAGATTCTGATATGATGTCAGACTAGACAATAACTGTAGCAAAATATTTTTTCACAGTTGAGAGCCTCTTGAGAAACTAGAAAGCTTTTTATTTCCCATTTTAAACTTTGCTCTTTTCTGTTTATTAAAGCCAGAATTACTCCTATTGAAGAAGCTCATATCTTTGCCTTGTCATCTGTGGCATAGAACATGAAATATTGACCAACCAGCGAATTCCTATTTTTTTTCCCCACTTGAGGCCTTTATCCATACAGTATTCTTGGTTTTTTTGCCCTTCCCTTTGCCTCTCCCCCATGCTTGCAAATTCCCTGTCTACTGGGGAATTTCAACTCCAGTAATCTCTACTGAACTTAAGACTAGATTTTGTCATTCACACACCCACCCCGTAGCAGTTGACGTTTCTTCCAGAACTAGTCTGTCTTCTGTGCATACATTCCATGAGAACCTAATGACATTTAACTTCTCTCCCAGGTGGCTACAGTGTGCCTGCCATTTAGTAGATGTTTAAGGCTTAATATACATTTGTCGAACTAATGAATGAAAATACTAATGCAGAGGGCTGAGGAGTATGTAGAATAGTGAGAAATGCCTTCGTTTTTTAAACAAAGATTGTTGAGCACGAATGGGACGGCTTCTACTTTACAAATAGGTTATAACTTAGTACCAGATACACAGTTCTAACAATGTGGTAGGTATTATGACTGATTATCTTTGAGTATTGATAAATACTCTGATAGCAAAGGGAGGCGGTGACACAGGAGTGTGTAACAGCTTGGAGAAGTTGCTTAACTACATCTGGTCTCAGTTTTTGCAACTGTAAATGGGAATCATATAGAAATTAGACAGGTTGTTATCTGCGTTTGAGTATGGATTCTATCCAGTTGGGTAGCATTCATGAAATCATTACCTGAGCTTTTGTTGAGCCCTGTCAAGGCTCTCTCTGTCTGCATACTGATAACTGACATCCAGATTTCTACATGCCTGCTCTTGTTATTAACCAAACTTAGATTAGTTTAGATGCTGGGGAAAGGGAAGGGCATGTATTACTGGATACCAATACTGCCTCTCTGTGAAAGTTCCTACAGTTGTGGATACTTGTCTTTTGCTTAGAGGCCAGTGGCACTGCATTAGTCCATTTTCATGCTGCTGATAAAGATACCTGAGGAGGGGAAGAAAAAGAGGTTTCACTGGACTTACGTGGACTGGAGAGGCCTCCTAATCATAGTGGGAGGTGAAAGGCACTTCTTACGTGGCAGCAGCAAGAGAAAATAAGGAAGATGCAAAAGTGGAAACCCCTGATAAAACCATCATATCTTGTGAGACTTACTCAATTCCACAAGAATAGTATGGGGGGAACCGCCCCCATGATTCATTTTATCTCGCGCTAAGTCTCTCTCACAACATGTGCAAATTATGGGAGTACAATTCAAGCTGAGATTTGGGTGACGACACAAAGCCAAATCATACCAGACACTGAGCTCTGTTAGGGAATAGTGCTACAATGTAGTGACCCTTTAAGTAACAAATCCTATATCGTGCCACAGGGTGTCTGTCAGCTTTGGGCCTATCTGTTTAGGGCAAAAAAAAAAAAAAACAGCCTCTTAGAGCTCAGATATTTGTTGGCTGAATAAATAAAATGGTTGGTTTGCTCCATTGGAGTGAGGTGAAATTGGTACATTTGTTCTAGGACTCCAACGTGTATGTCATAATTGATGGCAATCTGATACTCAGGTCAAGGCCATTTAGATTAGAAAAGAGCACCATTTCTGTGCTAGCACCATTGTAACATTCCTACTTACCCCACATACTGAGCTATCGAATTTGAGGAGGACTAGTCACGTTGTATGGCAGAGTATCATGTCACTCCTTTAGTGCCCCTTCCAAATACTGCATCAGAAGCTAAGACTGTAATTTCTGTTTACTTAGGGATAAAGCTGAGCAATTCAGAATAATTTATGGTCACTGTAGATTATTGGCATTTCATTCTTGTTTTTAAAATAGCAAGTTACTGTGTCTATAGAAGATCTTTAGAGCAACAAGTATCATTATAAAAGGTGACAGATTATATACAATTACTGGAATTAGTAGCTGATCTGGGTTGGTAGAAATCATTTTAAAAGCAGATTGGTCTTTTTTTAAATAAAGTAAAGCTGACATGAAAACTTCCAAGTCCAAGAATGAATATCATTGCCAGTTGAAGGTCTAGAACTAGAGACCAGCAAGAAATGACTCACAGAAAATGAATTGTACCAGCAAGAAATAACTCACAGAAAATGAACTGTTGCCATGTGGCAATTTTTTTTTTTTGATAAATTTATGTTTTTTCAAATCATGAGTCTTGACAAAAATCAGTTGAAAAATCAGGAAATTGAAGTATTAGAATTCTCCTTCAAGAATTAAAACTAAACAGTCAGCATAGAAATGTTACTAGTTTGAAGGAATCCAATAGATGTCAAGTCAAAAGAAAGGACAGGAAACTCTGACTTGCAGAGCTGACAGTGAA
Source organism: Plecturocebus donacophilus (assembly GCA_004027715.1). Classification (NCBI taxonomy): domain Eukaryota; kingdom Metazoa; phylum Chordata; class Mammalia; order Primates; family Pitheciidae; genus Plecturocebus; species Plecturocebus donacophilus. The sequence continues at coordinate 54,717 of PVKP010006630.1, read as the reverse complement.
GGTTGACACTCACAGGAAGCAGGATGGGAGTGCAGAGGAGGGAGGACTCATCATCTCATCAGTCAGTCTTGCTTGTAGTTGTGTTTTGGAATGTGTGTGTGTGTGTGTGTGTGTGTGTGTTGTCTGCTGATAATGATGTAAACAGCAATGTAAATATAAATATTAATAAGTTAATAGACAAAATATATGAGTAGTTTTCCAAGAAATAACAAATCTTGGAAGCAAAATAAGTTTATACATAAACCTATGTGTGTGAGGCTGCTTATTTGCCAAGAAATCCAAATGTTAGGTTATTTGAAATAGTGTCTAACAGTGTTCACTGGAGTTTTCCAATGTTTTAGTATTCACTGTATGCTAAAGATATTTGTAATACTACTATCCTTAATATTCTTTATTAAGTAATTTTTAAGATATCCATTCTAATGAGTAAGGAGTCTGAAGAATATTGGAAGTATTAAGAATAACTTGTGATTTCAGGAATTATAATGTTTCATTCCTTAGTCCCCAAAATTAATATGTTTAGAATTTGGAAACATCAACATTTAGGAAACTGAGTTACAGTCCAAAGTAGAAAAAGACAATCTGGGACTCAGTATTACTATTTAAACAAATTTTTCTGATATATTATATTCACATTATTTGTTCTTGAGAGGGAGAGTTCTGAAAATCTGAAGTATACTTAGTGATTCTGTAACTATTTGTGAGATAATGATAGAATTTTTGAAGATTAAATTGACTTCATAAAGTCAGCATTTTCCTGGCATCATTTTTTGGAAGCACTTTTGGGTTTTCAATAACATGTTGATTTTAATTTTTATATTGTTAATTTTAAGAAAGTAGTTTGCATTGCCTTATGATTGAAAATGAGTAAGTTTAGGTGACCGCAGGATTAAAATTATTTTCATTTCAGTTAAGGATATTGTCTTTGTTCTTTTTGTGTTTGTATAACAGGATACTTGAGGTTCGAGAATTTATAAAGAAAAGAGTTTTATTTAGCTCATGATTTTGGTGACTGGAAAGTCCAAGGGCATGGCACTGGCATTTGCTCAGTTTCTGGTGAGGGCCTGGTGCTGTGTCACAGTGAAGTGGAGAAACGGAAGGGGGACTGGGTGAGCACAGAGACAGGCAGGATCGCCTAAGTTTATTTATAGTAACCTGCTCTCAGGAACACATCCATTCCCATGAGAACGAGAACCTACTCACTCCTACTAGACAGCTTTAATCTGTTCCCCAGCGCAGTTCTCCCATGATCCAAACACTTCCTACCAGGCCCCATCTCCCAACACTGCCACACCAGAAGTCAGATTCCACTGTGAGCGTTGTCAGGGGTAAACCAGGTCTGCATCATAGCAAATACTATGTTATACTTTGAGCACATGAGAACCCTCACTTGCAAGGGAATAGTACATCTGCTTCTTAAAAAAGGCCTTTTCAACCAGAAAATGTGCTGTTCAAAATTGTAAGATAGGTGTTGGTCCAAGCATGAATATTTCTCATTGCCAATTGAAGGTCTAGAATTAGAGACCAGCAAGAAATAACTCACAGAAAATGAATTGCACAATATTGTAAAATCTCTCATTTTTGAGATTGAATGGGGGTAAATTTAGCATATGGCTACAAAAACAATTAAAATTATCTTTTTTTCTTAGCATGTAAGTATGTAAAACACTAGTAATGGCCTATTTTGCCACGTTGTAAAATATACATGGAAAAACTTACAAACATGTTTTCTATCTGGTATTAAAGAAAAGAGGAATATATTTCCTAAATAGGAGCGATATTTTTAACAACCAAGAAGGAGCAGACTGCTAGGTACCTGGTACATGCTAGACACTGGGAATACATTTGTAAGCAGTGTAGACATTTAGCCCTAATGAAGGTTACAACTTAGGGGTTACATAGATAATTATAATATAGTACATTAAGTGGTACCATGTGACAACTGAAACTAGATTAATATTTCATTTGGATTTTCTTATACAGATTTATACATGTAAGTTACACTCTTCACCATATATTTATTGTATGATGTAAAGCAAATTAAAGTATTGAATAGCAGGTCTGAAATAACACAAAAGAGCTCATTTACCTGCTCTTTTTTGTTGAGTAATGAGCTATCACAATGGCACGCTGAAATGATGTGTCTGTCTTTATGTGTAGTGAGCCACATGTTTTGGAGGATGTTTTTCAAAGCTGTCCACCATCAGAGCTTCTCATCTCTGTTTGTGCATGCTGCTCAACCCATCAGCAGTCTAGGCTGTTTTCCTCATCCTAGATGGCTTGCATGGACTGATGGGTAGCCTGGAAGGAACTGTCTGAGACTTCTGATCTCAGGCCTTAAGAGGTCTGGCAGCTTTCACTTTCTCTGTCTTTGGAGCTAGCCATCGTAGTACTCTCCTGGAGAGAGAGGCCACCATATGAGGCCTGAAGCCATCTTGGATATTTCAGCTCAACCAAGCTGAATGCATCTGCATGATTGAGCTTGAGAGAGACCAGAAGAAAACCCACCTAGCTGAGCTGTAGCCAACCCACAGAATCATGAGGAATAATAAGTTATTGTTTAAGACCACTAACTTTTTTGGGTGGTTTGTTACTCAGCCATGGATGACTGAAACACATGGTTTAGGTATGGAAGTCACACCTTCATTCTCTGTTGTGCTGTGCAGACTCATATCTTGAATTGAGCTGAATGGACTTGAGGGGTTTCTGATGGCTTCATGTAAGAGTTTTAGCAAAGTCATTTAATTTCCGTTTGCAGTCATGCCTAGAGATGTGCTCGTTGGGCTTATGAGAATTCGTCTTTACAAGGCATTTCATGTAATATCCTGACATGAGTGTACAAAGTATCTTAACATGCTAACAAATTTTTATTCTGCTTGCCTTGCTAATGGTGAGCACTACAAGAGGAAAACCGGTATGTGGTCATCTTCATAGTATATAGACAGGATGCATTACAATAAATTCTCCTCCCTAAGGAAGTTTGCTAATTTGTAGCAATTACATTCTTATGCATCATATTATCTAAAATGTTTTTATTGAATTTTTTGGTTTTACTGTTCAGTTTGTATGGGTTTTAAATAAAGGCTGATTCACATTGTATATGTTGTATAGTCATTATATTGCATATCAGATATTTTTTGTCTGAGACCATAGTCTTACATGTAAGGCACAAGATAGTCACAAAAGAATTTAATGAGAGATGATAAATGGAGTCATTGAAAGGAAATTGTCTTCATATGTTGTGTTATCATTGCTCATATAAGCTATTATAATAATTGTGGCCATTGTAGTGGGACTTGGTACTGTTTTAGTGTAGCTCAGTATCAATTTGGGGGACTCAGGCACTGGTTGAAATTAGTAGAAACTGTATTTTGAACGGAGAAGAATTTCTCCTGGGAGGCAGAGGTTGCAGTGAGCCGAGATCGCACTACTGCACTGTAGCCTGGCAACAGAGCGAGACTCTATCTCAAAAAAAAAAAAAAGAAAAAAAAAATTATTATTGGTTGTGGTAAAATACATATAATGTTTACCCTCCCTTTAAGTGCTCAGTTCAGTGGTATTATGTACATTTACATTGCTGTGCCACCATCACCACCTTCTATCTCAGTTCTTCATCTTACACAATTAGTACTCTGTACCCAGTAGACAATAGCCCCCCCTTCCCCACCCTTAAGAATTTGACTACTATAGGTACCTTATATAAGTGGAATCATAGTATTTGTCTTTTTGTAACTGGCTTAATTCACTTAATACCTCAAGGTTTATTCATGTTATTACATGTGTCAGAATTTCTTTCCTCTTTCAGGCTGAATAATACTTGATTGTATGTATATACCACATTTTGATTATCTGTTTATCCATTGGCATCTGGGCTGCCCCAGTCCTCAGGCTGTTATGAATAATGCTGCTTTGGACACTGAGTACAAGTATCTCTTTGAGACTCACTTTATCTTCCTTTGTTTATACCGTAAGTGCAATTGCTGAATCAGTGGTAATTCTATTTTTAATTTTTGAGGAACTGCCACCTGTTTTCCATAAGGTACACCATTTCACATTCCCACCAGCAGTACACAAGGGTTCCAATTTCTCCACATCCTCACCAACACTTGTTACTTTCTGGGCTTTGGTTTGTTTTTGCTTTTAATATTAGCTATTGTGATGGATGTGAGGTTATTTGTTTCTCTTCCTAAGATTAAGGAAACCCTCACTGAGAAGACTTCACATGTTCCATTTGTCAGAGTTGTGCCTCTTATTTGTATGTGAGCTAATCACTAAGGAGTTAACATTAAGGCAAGTACGGTTGGTAATGGGAGAAACTGCCTCCTTGAGCACAGGGTACTGCAGAGGATGAATAGCTGAAAACATTTTTAAAGTTCTGCCTAAGCCAATATTTTCTTTAAACTGAGATATGAAATAAATTTTTAACTGAGTGTTGGTTTAAACATTTCCGTCTCTATGTCATATTTGTAACCTGTATTGTTGGAAAGAAAACTTTATTAAAAATGAGTCCTTTCAACCTTCATTCAGGTTTTAATTGTGTGCATAATGATAGTCATCATATTAACTTCACTTTAGTTTATTTCCCATAATTCCATCTTGGGAATTAGTGGAAATTATTTAATAATTAAACTATTATAAATTAATACAATATTTAAATTATATTAAATTGAAGGTGCTCAGTGGAAATTATATTATTTCTTTTAAAATTCATTATTCCTCTTAAAAATAATCCTGTATTAATTTCACATCTCAAAATTTTGTATATAGGCTTGTTTCTTTTTTTCTTTACCTTGTCTCCTTTTTGGTTTATGCTTGAAAATAGCTATTTACTTTTTTTTTTTTTTAACTTTAAATGTGGGGTTTCCTATGCTTTTCAAATATTTCTTATTTGCATGTAAAGTTTAGTTCTCTCTTTTTAACCCCTTCTCATTTCAAAATGATTACATTTGAAAATGAAAATTGGAGTATATAGAAATGTTGTTAGGAATAATTAAAATTTTTCCCCCATGTTATCTCTGAGAGTGCTGCTGTAAGGCCATTCTGTGATCTGAAGAAGGTATTTTGACTGAATTCTTTATCCAGACTTGTGTGCAGGCCAAAGTAGACAAAGTGATTTCAGGTAGTCTGTTTGGTATCATGACATGGTCAGATGTAGAGATCGTTGAGACATCAGAAAGAGTTCTGAAATGTCAGAAAAGAAACAAAAGGCTAAATTCATCTGTGATTAATCATGCTTGTGTGACTGTCTCAGCTCGATTGTGAGATTTGGAATTCTGCAGGGCTTTGCCCAAAAATAGGTACTTGGCATTACTATTATAATAGTAAGCACCTACAAAAAAAAAAAAAAAAGGAATTAACAGAGCTGCATCTGCAAAATTATGCACAGCTGAAATCCCCAAGCTTCCAAGCCTTTCAGAATTTCCTGACCAAACACATTAGTAAATGTTATTTTACTACACCCTTGCAGCCCAGGGTGGTGCATGTGGATACACATGGTAGGTGACTTTGCTACTGCTGGGCTGAAAGGAATACAAATGATCTCATCAGTAACCCATAGCACAGAACAAAATACTGAATTCATTTGATTCAGCATGTCTTCTTGATGTCAAATGTCCAGTGAATTAGACATAGTAAGAAAAATTACCACAGGATAATTTAGTAAGGGATTTTTGATGCCCCCTAGAGGTGGTGGAAGGTAAAAGAATTCTCATGGTCATTACAAATTCTTATTTATAAAACTCATGTGTGTGGAATTTTGCCACACCAGAGTCAAAGCAGTTCTTTATTGTTCTAAGCTTTTCATTACAGATGAGAAAATTGAAGCTCAAGATGGTTAGCATGACCAGAATTTACCTTAACTCGCATTTTAATTTTAGCCACAAGAAGGAGAGTTTGAACTTAAGAATTGAATTTCCTGTAAATGACATTGCTTATCACATTTATGATAAGGTGTATAAAACTTTCAATTTTGGAGTATCCTAAAACACTTGCCATGTTAATTAAATATAAGTTTTAGGGGAAATAAAAGTACATTTAATCGTGTCAGATTTTTCTGATCCTTTTTCTTATCTCTCTCTTCACAGTGAACTAGAAAGCTTGGTGTAGTGCCTGATTCCCAACCTTGGAAAATAATCAGTTGTCTGTGGAGCTTTCTAAAAAATGCTAATGTCTGAGCTCTGCCCCAACCTAGTGAAGAAGGAAGTGTGCTTCCTCCTCTTGCATAGGCCGTGCTCTTGCTGCCGGGCACTATGTGCACGGAAACTTTCCGCCTCCAAGCTCTGTGTGTTCTCTTGCATTGAGATGTTTTTCACTTGTCTCTGCATGTGGAAGTCGGAGCCTCTTTTTCAGACCAAGTTCATGTACAAGTTTTCCAAGGAAGTCATTCTCTGGGCCTCTTCTGTAAAACATCATGAGAGATGCCCAGGCAAAAGGAAGATTAGACATGGTGACTACTTGTGCATTCGTGAGCAAACTATGTCTTATCTGCCACTGTCCCCAGTGCCCAGCAAATTAATTGGAAAATAAGGTATTCATTGAAATTAAAAAAAAAAAAAAATTTGGGGGGCATGCGTTGCATGTGAAACGCGGACTCTGCATGTATAAAACTGAAAAAAATGAAGGGAAGTTACGAGTACTCTGCGCAGAGCAGGTGGTTCAAATCAAAACTGTGAGCATGGGAACGTTTTTCAAAGTTCCATTTCAGTAGCACAATTTATGTTTTCAGTGAATTCATGTCTCTTACCTACCTGTAGTTTCTTTTTAAGCAAACTTTTTATTAAGGTGTGATATATATACAGAAAAGTATACCAATCTTAAGTATACAGCTTGATGAATTTTCACAAAGTGAGCACACCTGTGCAACCACCTAAAACAAGAAAGAGAACATGCCCAGCACCCACAAGCCCATCACTCCCTTTCTTGGTTACTGTCCCATCCAAGGTAACCGTTGTTCTCACTTTTAACACTACAGACTAATTTTGCCTGCTTTTATACTTTCCATAAATGGAAGCACTCAGTGTATTTTGTTTTCTGATGGGTTTTACTCAGCATTATCTTTGTGAGATTTATCCATGTGGTTTTATGTAGCACTAGGTCATTTGTTGTTGCTGGGTATGGTATACTATTTAATGAAAATACCACATTTTTTGCACCCATTCTACTGTAGATGGATTGTTTCTAGGTTTTGGCTAATATAAATGGAGTTGTGAACATTCTGTTACATGTCTTTAATGAACATATGTGTGCATTCCTGATGACTATAGATGTGGGTGTGAATTGCCAGATCGTAGGGTATGTGTGTGTTCGGGTTTAGTTGATATTGCTCATAATTTTTAAAAAAGTGATTGTATTGCAATTCCACTGGCAGCGTATGAGAGCTCCATTTGCTTCATTCCTGATGGGTGTGTAGGGAGTGGTGGTACATTGTGTTTTTTGTTTGTCGCCTAGGCTGAAGTGCAGTGACATAATCTTGGCTCAGGGCAACCTCTGTCTCTCAGGTTCAAGTAATTCTCCTGCCTCGGCCTCCTGAATAGCTGGGATTACAGGTGTGCACCACCATGCCCAGCTAATTTTTGTATTTTTAGTAGAGATGGGATTTCCCAACGTTGGCCAGGCTGGTCTTGAACTTCTGACCTCAAGTGATCCACCTGCCTCGGCCTCCAAAAGTGCTGGAATTACAGGCATGAGCCACCATTCCTGGCCTGCATTGTGGTTTTAATTTGTGTTTTGCAGTTGACTGTCAGTGTTGAGCACCTTGTCATATGTGTATCGGCCATTTATAAAGGGTCTGTCAAGTCTTTTGCCCATTTATCTATTGGGTTGTCTGTCTCAGTTATCTGTAATTCTTTCTAGATAAGAATCCTTTGTTGGATAAGTGTTTTATAGATACCTTCTTCTACTCATTGCTTGACTTTTCATTCTCTTCATGGTATCTTTTGATAAGCAGAAATTTCTAATTTTAATGTTTCCACCTTATCAATTTTATTCTTTATGGTTAATGCTTTTGTGTATTTGTCAAGAAATATTTGCCTACCTTATGTCCATGGAATTGTTTTCCTATATATTTTAGGAGTTTTATAGTTTTGCCTTTTACAATTTAGTTCTGTATAAGAAACTAGTTTTAGTATATGGTGTGAGCCAGGGTGCAGGACTGATTATTTTTCCTAGATGGATAATTATTTGTAGCTTCTTAAGGTCACTGCCATGCACATACCAGTTTAATAACTTATTTCAGTTAAATTGTTTCTATTATGACAAAATATCTCAGCTTTCCCTTCATCAGATTAGCACTGATTCCATTAAATGGGCAAAATACTAATTTAACTGTTGATCTCTCCCTGTAGAATTACATTAGCCATTCTTCTACAGCAAATGCATGATTTAAGCGCTGAAGGGTGTGCAAATAAGTCACTTTTGCTCCTGTAGATTTCTTCCAAATAACTTAAGAAACAAAACCAAACTGTGAGAACCTCTTTAATTAAAACAGGATTATATGTTTGTAGAAATTCAGTTAAGAGAATGATTAAACCACAATGAAGAGCTGTTAATAGTTGTGCTATCAAACATATTTGCCAGTCACATCCCATTATGGTCAGTTGCTTTTTATTGTTAATAGTGTATATGTTTGTTTAATTATACAGAAATTTATAGTTTTTATGTTGTACAATTAATGCTTTTCCTTTATGATTTCTGGCTTTTGTAGCATGCTTCAGAAAGACCTTTTCTATCCCACATATTAAAATGATATCTAAATTCATTGATTAGGAAATCGTCATCATATTGTTAGGTGACAATATGCTGTTGTACAGTTTTTTTTTTCCCTTGTCAACTGTGTGTGGTATTTATTTATTTTTTGTTTTTTGAGACATGAGTCTCACTCTGTCACCCAAGCTGGAGTGCAGTGGGACGATCTTGGCTCACTGTAGCCTCCGCTTGCCGGGTTCAAGCCATTTTGCCTCAGCCTCCCTAGTAGCTGGATTTACAGGTGCGTGCAACCGTGCCTGGCTAATTTTTCTGTTTTTATTAGAGACGGTTTACCACATTGGCCAGGCTGGTCTCGGAACTCCTGACCTCAAGTGATCTGCCCACTTTGGCCTCCCAAAGTGCTAGGATTACAGGCATGAGCCAGTGCGCCCAGCCCATTTTACTACTTTAGTTTGTTTTTCATTTCAGTAGGTTTTTGGGGGAACAGGTGGTGTTTGGTTACATGAATAAGTCGTTTAGTAGTGATTTCTGAGATTTTGGTGTACCCATCACCCAAGCAGTGTACAGTGTACCTAACGTGTAGTTTTTACCCCTCACTCACAGTTCGTTTTTAAGAGGCCATGTATATAAAACAGCATGTATTGTGAGTATGCATGGAAGCATTTTCTTTTAACACATTTACCCCATTGTTTAGAATGGAAATGGAAGTTTAATCTATCATAGAAATATTAATTTAATGCTGATTTGAATAATTACAGCATCATTGTGGTTGGTATTGCTCTGATTGCTAGGTCAAGTTCAGTGTCTTGATTTTTTTCAAAAAATGGTATCAGTATCACTTTAAAAAACAATTCCACTTACCTAGTTCTTATTTACTGTCATTTAAAATGATTTAACCTTTGTGATTTGAAACAAGTTTTGTGGTTGTGTGTGTCTGTCATGTATATAATTGATGTGGTTTAAGTGAAGAAAAATGAACTAGACTCTTTATATTCAGGAGTCTTCTCTTGTTAAACAAGTTTTTAAACAAATTCTATAAGTAGATGTTAAAACTCCCTGCCTCACATTTACTAACAGTGTCTTCCTCCCAAGATGGTAACCCAGTGGACTGTGCTTGGAATAAAAATAGACCTTTGGGTAAAATCTGTATATTCATTCATGAAATAAAGGATTTTTTTTCTTTCCAAATAACCATGACCTTGCTCTGAAGCTGGTAAAGCGCATGCGGCCTGCTCCTGATGCCACAGTTCTGCCTGCCTCTGCCATAGCAACTCATTACTCTAAACTGCTTTTTTGGGGAGTATTTTAAAATTTGGTATAAGAAAATTACTGAAATCAGAGAAACATAGCTTTTATATTCATGTGCTAATGTTTTTGCCAGAACTTTTTACATCTTGGACTAACTCTAAGTGGTGTGGTAATCGAATAGCTAATAACTCAGCAATGAAATTTAGCAAAATTTAGCAGGTAACTAGTGTTTGTTTTGAGACAGGGTCTGGCTCTGTTTCCCAGGCTAGAATGTAGTGGTGCCATCTCAGTTCACTGCAAGCTCTGCCTTTCAGGCTCAAGTCATCAAGTCATCCTCCCACCTCAGCCTTGTGAGTAGCCGGGACCACCAGCACACACCACCATGCCCGGCTAATTTTTGTATTTTTTGTAAAGATGAGGTCTCACTTTGTTGCCCAGGCTTGTCTCAAACTCCTGAGCTCAAGTGCTAGGATTATAGGCATGAGCCACTGTGCCTGGCCTTAACTATCCTTAATGTTAATTTTCATCAAGAATCAAATGATTTTTAAAGGGAAATTCAAATTTTAGTTGTGAAATGTAAAGAACTAGGGTTTCATGTAAGATAATCTTGTTTTTAATCCCTTCTTTACTTTGTGTTAGTGCCCTAGGGTTGGAACTATCCTTGTTGATGATAGAATCTCCCTACAGGCTTTAACTGTGACCTCTTCTCTTCTGCTTTTGTGTAGCACGTTCTTACCCCTTAACTGATATCTTGGCTCTTCTCATCTTTCCGTTACTCCTTTTCATCTTAAAAGATTTATCTCAGGTTGCCTGACTCTCCTTGATACAAAGATACTGTTTCGTTGCAGCTTAGATGCTGATAGCAACATTTATGGCATTGTATTATAGCTACTACTTTTCACATCTGTCTGTCTCATTAGACTCTAAGCTTGGAATTTGAGCTCATTTCTTCTAGCAGCAATCTCTGATTTATGGTAAGTGTTCAATAAGTCTTCGGATGTATGTATATAGATATGAGGATAATGAATCATTTGGTTGCTGGTTGGGGGAAAATGCATATCTGCATCAAATAAAGTGGCATTGTTTGACACTTCTGCAGGATAGATCTATTTATAGTTTTGGTACTTTTAATGAAAGATAAGTTTATTAAAAAGTATTTATTTTTAAAGTAATGACAAAACGGTTGTGTTTGAATTGTCAGATAAATGAACCGTAGAAATACCCTTGCATTTGCACTTTTCTTCAGATTTTTCTCAGGTATTGCTAATAATTAATTTAGAACTTTTGTATTTATGAAAAGACAATCCTGCATAATATTATAAATGGCTTATGTTTGGTTTATGTTTGAATCAAAGGCTTCTTTTTAGATGAAATTAGGTACATTCAAGGTCATACGGCTGTAGACGAATAGTTTGATTTACAAATATTTGTATCAGTCCATTTGTGCTGCTATAACAAAATACCTGAGACTGGGTAACTTATAAACAACAGAATTTTATTTCTCACAGTCTGAAGACTGGTAAGTTTAAGATCAAGGTGTCAGTGGTTTCTATGTGTGGTGAGGGCTGCTGCCTCTGCTTTCAAGATAGCACCTTAATGCTGTATCCTCATGTGGTGGAAGGGACAGGAAAATCGGACAAACAGTGTCCTCACGGGGCAGAAGGACAAAAAGGGGACAAACACAGTGCCCCTAACTAGTGAAAGAGTAAAAAGGGCCTAAGCTGGTTCCTTCCAGCCCTTTCCTAAGGCACTAGTCCGTTGATGAGGGTGGAGCCCTCATGACTTAATCACTTTCCAAAAGGGCTCACCTCTTAATACTGCCACAGTGGGGATTCCATTTCAACATGAATTTTAGCAGGCACGTTCAAACCATAGCAGTCTCTAATTAAATAAAATCTATCATATGTAAAACCCTTGAAACAATTAATAGAATATAGTATAAAATAATTTTTCTAGGGAGTATGATAATAAATTTTGTATAACTGTATAATTAAACTTATAGTCTAAACACTCTTTTAACAAAATATCGTGAATTTGTTCCGTTCTCTAACATATTAGCCATAGTAGGGCAATGAAGTGAAATGAATAGGTACCCACTCTGAGTCCTTATTTCTGTTTGCCCTAAAATAGTAGTTCTCTGTAGAATCAGTTTTGTACCCCTCTTTTCCCAATATCTCAAGACGTTTTGGTTGTTGTGACTGGAATGGTGGGGGATAGGTATGTGTGCTATGGACATCTGGTGGGTAGAGGTCGGAATGCTGCTAAACATCTAGCCTGGGTTTCCTCCTCTTCCTGGATAGCCTGAAGTGGAATTATCCAGCCCAGCATGTCAGTAGTGCTGAAGTTGAGAAACCCTGTTTAAAGGGTTAGTGACTCGTTGAAGTCTGTAGGACTTTACAGTTGCAGAGCTACTGTGGGTAATTTGACTCTTGCTTTCAAAAAAGAACTTAACAGAAAGATTAATTTTGAGTTCACAATAACAAGCTTGAAATAAACTGTCCTGTATGACACACCAGAGAGAAGTTTCTCATGTCTAATTCATGACCCTGTGCAGTCATAAACTCACTGATGACCCCAGCACTACCTTAAATTTTCTTTGCGGGTGCTTCTGTGTGACCTTTATGTCAACTTAAAGGTAATTAATGTTTCTGTACAACGAGATATGTCTAGCAAATATTGAGGCCCTTCAGAAGCAGTAGTAGCAAGAACAAAGAAGGTAAAAATTCCCAGGATGTTTTGCGTGCTTTTTCCAGTTCTGCTGTGTATGATAGGTTCTTATTTTCAGCATTTATATGTCATTGTTTTCCTGGCCATTGTAGAAATAAAAAGATTTGGCAGCATCATAATAACCAAGTGAGTTGTACTACTTTCACTCTAGCAGCTAAATGCAGTTTGTCTTTTTTAGTACGAAGAGCACCCTGTTGACACATACATTTGAGGATGGGAGGTTATAGTATTATAATCTTCAGTTTTAATGGTGCAGAGATATTTGGCATGTCCTGTGCTCATGTGCTTCAATTTCCCATAGTTAGAACCAAGCTGATTTACCCCAGTGCACATGCATATGTATGTGTTTAGAAATTATTGCCTGGTATCCTGCTTTGCTGTTGATGTTAGAATGAAAGGCAGTTTTTCCACCCTTCCTCACCCCACCAGGATGCTCCCATCACATCTTAGGTCTTCCCTTATATCTATATGTGTTCTATTTGTTCTTACATCTTTATCTTCATTCTATAAAATAGGACAACTGTAGAATTTTTCATCCTTCACACTTTCAAATGCCATATTGTCCAAGTTTGTGGCAGTAGCTAATGGGAAGTGACCTTGAGTAACACAGTCATGTGTATCCTGGATATGCAGCAGTAAGTTGGAAATGACAGTGCTGAGAAGTCATCATCACCAGCTTCCTCCGTCCTGCCATCCTGTGTCCAGCCTCAGCCATAGTACTGCTCAAGGATGATATACATTGTGTGCGAATCATTTTGCTAGAAAATCTGTGGTGTTTCATATAGCTCTCTTAAATCTAGATTCCTTTACTTGGTCTTTGAGGGTTCCCTTTTCTTCCTGATCCCTTTCTGTCTGTTTTTAGACACACCATTGCCCAATATGGGGATCTTCCTTTTATTCTTTTCTCCAGTTCATTTCTCCTCTCATTTAAGATAAAATATGAGTCCAGTATTCCATCTGACCCCACTCTTACCATTTTTTTTGGCGTTCCTTCAGCCATTATTTAGCCAACTGAGAGGTGTGCATGTGTGTATATAGTATATGTGTGGTTTACGATTCATCTGTGAGCCCTATAGTGATTTGCAATAATCTTCCCATTTTTTTTCTGTTGGATTGGCCCTATACAGAGAAGTTCATTTCATTCAGATGTCTGCCATGCCCACACCCCTTTTCTGAGGGACACTGCTATTCCCATAGACTCTGCTGAAGAGCTTAGGGCTTCATAAACATGGGTCTGAGAAGTTTGAAATTATAGGCAGACTTTTGTACACAGGCACGTTTATCTCAAAGATTGAGACCATAGATTACTTCCATCTGGTTTTCAAAGGGGTCTGTGAATCAAAAGGTATCCAGATGAGAGAGCAGGGAGCTGGGAAGGGGAGCAAAAGCAGAGACAGCAAATAGCAGTTGAAATACAGATTGGGGCCTCCTGCTGCTGAGAGGACATAAATAACCTCGTTTCACTTGCTTGCCAGTTCTTGAATTATGATCTCTTATCCATGAGGCCTTGATCTAGCCTGGGTTTCCTCCTCTTCCTAGATAGCCTGAGATTCTCTGGAGGCCTGACCCTACATGGCTAATATTTCTGTCCTCATTTCCTTATGGGCCCCCAGTAATGTTATGTTTTCTCTCTGTCATAAGTACGAGCCACTTACTGGAAGCACCTGAGTGAACTTCTTTGTTTCTTCACCCAAAGAGCCACAGGAACATCGTTTTCTCCATGCATTAGGGAGGGTAACAGCTGTGCTGCCGTGGCTCTGTGTCCCTTTCCCTGAGTGCTCAGTTTTGTGGTCAGTATTTGGCCACAAATAAACGAACCTCTTACCCAAGGTTGAGATGGAGAATGAGGAGGGAAAAGAGCTGGTGAAATACTCTGTGTAAATGGGAATTGTTGAGATCCCATATCATGAACAGATTTTAATCTTTCCCAGAGAGTAAAACATTTCATCCTCTGTTTTTAAGGTGGTGTCCTTAGGATTGTGATGGAGAACTCAGGTATATTCAATGGACCATGTTTGTGTTGGGCTTGATTTCATATTTAGTGAGTTAAGTGGCTACATAAAAACATTGACTTAAAGCTGACGTTAGCAGATGGTAGAGAAAGAATATTTTATTATCTGAAATTTAAAATGCTGAAACAGATTAATGAGGTGTAGGTTTTCTTCCCTGAGAATTTTGAAAAACAAAATCACTGACAAACAGAATGTTAGTTGTCGTGAAAGAGGTATATGACTGTCCTATCTAAGAAACAGAGAGGACCATCTCCGTTCTTTTGGCCTAAAAGAGTGAAAACCGTGATCAAGATGGTGATAGTAAGATCGTAATAGTGAGTTGATAGCTAATAGTTACTTTTGTAACCTGGAGCTATCCAAGTTTAACTTAATTTGAGCCATAGTTTTTCTAGGGACTGGTTGCTGCTTGTGTGTTTAGCTATGCAAAGTTTTTAACTTAATTTATAAATGAAATTGCAATGAAGGAGGGAAGAGAAGGGAAAGGCCATTGTCATAAAAAATCAGAAAATGTCTGCGTTCTTTTTTTGCGAATTATTCAATAGCATTTTCATTAATTTTTTTTAGGGACCATAAAAAGCAAAACATAAAATCAGAAATTTAGAACTTATTTAAACCAACTGGCTGCACTTCTGTGAATTTTGCAGAAGGAAGAGAGTTTTTAAGTGCTGCCTGACCATCTTGACAGGCCAGGAATTAGAAAGACATAAAGGGGGTCTTGTGAGAATAAGGACCTCCTTCTTCTTCCCATCCCCCCATCTCTCCCTTTGTTGCCATTTATTGATTTTTTTAAATTGTAAATTTTCATCCCATCTGTTTTGGGTAAACAGGAAAGATGACAGAAGACATCCCTGTGTGGTATTTGTGTGCCTTTGATGTTATGGAATCAATATACTGTGGCTACATAATTTTAGTTAAGAATTTGGGTCAGGTGCAGTGACTCACACCTGTAATCTCAGCACTTTGGGAGGCCAAGGCAGGTGGATTGTCTGAGTTTAGGAGTTTGAGACCAGCCTGGGCAAGATGGCAAAACCCAGTCTCTGCAAAAAATACAAAAAGTAGTCAGGCGTGGTAGCTTATGCCTGTAGTCCCAGCTACTTGGGAGGTGGAGGCAGGAGGATCACTTGAGCCCTGGAGGTGAAGGTTGTAGTGAGCTGAGATAGTGCCACTGCACCCCAGGCTGGGCGACACAGGGAGACCCTGTCTCAAAAGAAAAAAAAAAAGGATTTGGATTTAGAATAAGGTTCATAGAAGGGAAATTTCTGCCTTCTCTGTATTCAAGATCTTATATTCCAGTATAGCACCGCATAGTTACATTGCCCCAGCTCACAAGGAAAACACTGTGAGAGTGATAATCGTTTTTCATATTTTTTTTGGATACAGGATTCTAGAAAGAAAAATGTAGAGACATAGTTAAGTAGTTTTATTGTCTTAATTTAGATAAAATCAAATAAATTCATTCCTAGGAGCTTTGTTGAATGCTTTTTTAGGGTCAGTTTAGTAGGATTGTGAGTCTTGCATGAGGATCTGGTAAGCAGTTTTACTTGTTTTCTGAGCATGGGGAGAGGTATTGTTTTTTTAATCCAGGTCTGCTTTGGAAACCTCACATTCCCAGACATAGCCCAAGGCCTTCACTTAGTATTCCAAGAAAGATGATAAAACCAGACAGCTTAGTTTTACATTGTGTTATGATTAATAGTCAGATATTCAGAGAGCTTTCCTTTTTATTGAACTGTTTATTTGTAAATATTTTCAAACTTCCCGAGAAGTTGCAAGGATAAAAATAGTACAAAGAATACCGATACAGTATGCCCTTTTCTCAGATTTACCTATATTGGTAATAATTTACCCCATTTGCTGTATCTATTGTCCTTTTTTCTCCCTCCTTCCTCCCTTCTTTCTTTTTATATACAGATACATGAATGTATGTTTACATACTTATACATAGGCATTCATGTTATTTTTTGAAGCAGTGGAAAGTAATTTGAGTATATCGTGGTCCTTTACTCCAGAATACTTTAATTTGTATTTGCCAAGAATGGAGAAATTCTCTTATAAATCACATTAAGGTTATCAGTTTCAGTAAATTTAACATCAGTACAATACTTTATATACTGTTTGTGTTCTAGTTTTGTTATTTGACCCATAATGTCCTAAATAACATCAAATGATAGACTTTCTTTTTAAAAATTTGTTTTAAGTTAGAGTTGTATACTAAGTGGAGAGATTTTGATTTAGGTAGGAAGAAGGTATTGATGTTTCAGTCCTACTAATCATATTTAATATTGCAGAAGAACTTTACTCTTAGAAATACATATTTAGCAGTTACCCCCAAAGGCTGAAGAACTTTGAATAGGATTTTTATATCACATGACAAAGAACCAATTAATTTACACATGCTTATTAAGCAAAAGAGTAGATATTTAAAGAAAGTATAAAAATTGTTTTGGAATAAAACTAGTTTTATTCAAAATACTGGCCATACATTTGTAACAGAGTTGTTCTTTTCAGAATGTCCAGAGCACTTTTGTGGTTCTTACTAGTTAACTGGACACCACTGTTTCAGCCTTAAGTAAGCCTTCCTCATGTAGGTGCAGTGGAGATGTTCCAGTGTTAATCTTTCTTGTCATTTCACTGTTGACCACTAACCTCTGGGTACATTGTTTTTTCGTGGCCTTCCTAATTGCACACACTCCTGGTTTCCCTCACGATTCTCTGACTGCACATTTTCATTTTCACCAGCCCTACTTCTGTTTGCTCCTTGAATGTTGTGTCCATTCTCTTCCACCTCATCACATAACTTTTTTTCTTTATCTGTAAGTCCCCAAGTACCTTTTGGGTGTCTAGGACATCAAAACTATATTTTTAATAGTTTTGACATTTGCATTAATTATACAAAAGCAATTGTGATGGAAAACTGCTAGTGCCTTAGCACAAATCAAGGCATGGAAACCTACCAGTAGCTGCTGTGTACTCGTAATAAAAATAATGCCGGTTTTACTTAAGAATATTCTTGATGAAACAAAAATTATTTAATTATGAGTCCGTGTGGTTTTTCCCCCCATATTCAGTGTAATGAAATGGGTAGTATATGTAAAGTACTTGTGCTGTATCCCAAACTACAAAAGCTGTCTCAGAAAAAGTCCTCGTGTGGCTGAGTTGCATGCTAAACTGTAAACTAGCTGCTCTTGTCATTGGATGCTTTTTTTTTTTTTTTTTTTACTTGAAAAAACAGCTGACAGACTTGGTTATTCAGACCTGGCTATTTGAGAGACATTTTTTCAAAATGAATGTAGCAGACTTGTCACTTCAAGGAAAACAACTGACAGTGTTTGTTGCCAGTGATAAAATTTGAGCTGTCAAGTAAAAATGACAGTTTTGGAAAACTTGTATCCATCACTGTGGACCTAATTGTTTCCAGTACTTAAAGAATTCTCCAGTGAGATGAGCAGTGATTCTGAAAAACATGATTGATAATTGACCATTGGAACATGTCAACATTTGGAAGATCTGCCTAACTCAGTGAATCAATATTTTCCAAATAATTGATGTATTATGTTACAGACCATAAATGGGTGAAAAATCAAACTGCAGGATACATAAAGATTTTAGTATTCTTCTGAGTAGAGGAAGTTCATAGGTATGACTTTAGATTTCACATTGTGAATAACCTTTAAGAAATTACTTGTGGAAACTGCTAGTGTGATTTTGGTGTAGTATCAAAGATTATTCACAGTTACGTGAAAAGCCTGCTAAATACTCCAACCTTTCCCAACTGTATCATGTATTTGTAATGGACATTTTTAATTAATTCATTATTGTTAGTCCTGTTCACTTAAATAAGATGGCTTTTGCTATAAATTATTCTATAATATTTATAGTTGAAGATATCAAGCAAGTTGTGGTTAATAGGTCTAACAAGTGAATATTGCCAAGTAGTTTGCAAGCCTTCAATCTTTGCATGTGAGTAGAGTTTGAGAATACGTGCTTGGGTGCCTCCACAGTTGCCACTGAAGTGTTCAATCACGAGCTATATTAATTTCCCTCACTCTTTCAGTCCTCCTCGATCCTGGGGTCTTGCTGTTGAACCTCATCCTCTGTTGGTATTCCTGTTGCTTGAGCTATAACCTGCTGTTGCTGTCTACTTGCCTGGACTGCTTTTCATTGTTTCCTGGAACCCTCTCTGAATCTTGCCCAGCTTGATACGTGTAGTTTCCATATCTGGCCATCCAAAGTCTGGATTCTTTGTCACAGATCAAACCCTGATTCTGACAGTGGCTTTAAAAATGGATGGCTGTTTTAATTTGAGAAGCATCCGTACATCTACAAATTCACAATAATAGAAGAGTTGTAAATAAATCTTTATTGAAATATGCTATATATGTAGAAAAGTTTACAAATGTGTAGATCCCCACAAATACCACAAGATAAACAGACCTATGAGCCCCCAATAATCTCTTGGAAATTGGCATTTCTCTCTCTCTCTATTACATTTTTTTTTTTTTTTTTTTTTTTTTTTACAGTAGGAGTCAGCAAACTTTTTCTGTATAGGGTCAGGTAGTAAATACTTAAGGCTTTGCAGCCACGGGCAATGTGTGAGCAAATGGACATAGCTGTGTCCCAGTGAATCTTTATTTATGGACATTGAAACTTTAATGTCATGTAATTTTCACACCACAAAGTGTTCTTTGGATAAGTTTTCAACCATTGAAAAATGTAAAAGCCATTTTTAGTTTGTGGGCTGTACATAAACAAGCAGCAGACCAAATTTGGCCCATGGGGCACAGCTTGCTGACCCTCACTTTACAATATGCCACTCACCTACCCTTTGCTTCCTCTCCTGCTAGTTCAGCCTATACACAAAGTTAACATCTAAATTAATTTGTTAAGTATCTAATTTTTGTATCTTTTTGTGGAGACAGGGTTTCACCATGTTGGCCAGGTTGGTCTCGAACTCTTGAGCTCTAACGATCTACCCACCCTAGCCTCCCAAAGTGCTTGGATTATAGGCATGAGCCACTGTGGCCAACCTGTTACGGTTTTTTAAAGTATCAGTTGACTTTGCTTTTAATGGTTTCACAGCATCGACATTGCCATTTTTGAAGAGTTTAGTTTCCTGTAATATGAACTTGTCTGGTTGTTTCTTTATGATTTTATTAAGGTTACTCACTTTTGCAGGAATACTACCCAGGTGATGCTGGGTCAGTCTCAGGACATCACATTAGGAGTCGCTTACTATTATTTTGTCCAAGTATTGGTGATGTAAGTTAGCTTATTTGGTTAAGGTGACATCTGTCAGACACTCCACTGTAAAGCTGCTTTTTTCCTTTGACTTACAATTGTATAATATAGTCATATAGTCATCTGTGGGGCTAGACTGTGAGACTTACTATATTGTTGCCCAGTCTTTTACCCAGTGGTAGCCTCTTTTTGTTTTTCACAGTTTCTTGTAAATGTTAAGGATTTTAAAAACATTCTATAATTCCAATTGTTTGTAAATATTTAAAATATAAGTATGCATGCATTCTTTTAATGAAAAGCTGCTGACAGAACTGTAAATACATTTCTTTATACAATTTAAACATGTTAAATTATTAATACCATTTTAGCAGAGTTAAGATCTAGTTCTCAGACATAGAAGAGCTGAATTCAAATCATGATTTTATGCTTTATTGTATGTAGGTATCCAGCATTATAAGACTCAATGTCTTTATCTGTAAAATAGGGATAATAATCACCACTCCTTATGAGATAATTGTGGAGATTAATGAGGTAGCTCATGTAAAGCAGTTAGGATAATGCTCAGCTTATAGTAACTATTCAATATTATCTTATTGTTTTAATTAATACCAAAATTATCTTAATTATATAGTAATATAATCTTTACTAAAAATTAGTAACTTCAAGTTATAGAAAAATATTAAACATCTGTTTATTGTTTTATTCAAATTTCACACTCCCAGTCCATTTGATTTATTCTAGATTTTTGATGTTTTTTGTATGCCATACAATTATGGCTAGATAATTTTGCTAAAAGTGCTTTGAAAGGCTTATTTTTGTCTTGTATGATTCTTTGCAGTTGTAGTGTAAGTGCTTCATGCTGTTATTGCAGAAAGAGAAGACTCAGATACTTGTAGACCATACTCTTTCTGAAGATTAAAGTTAAAATAACTGGCACAGGCTTTACATATTTATTTAGTGACAGATATTCAGATCCGTTGCTCACAAACACACAGTGAAGTCTGCAGATAGTTAAAACTCCCTTAATAAGTAGTCTCTGTGAAGATAAAAAGAAGTTAGTGAGTATGGAGGTTATCATAAACCGCTATGGTGGTATTGGAAACACTCAGGAGACAGTTTAGCTCCCACTGGCCAAAATGTGGACAGTTTGAGCTTGAAAAGGATAACTGTAGTAGATTTAAACACATTAAATATCTTCAGACTTATGAGCTCATAGTACAAAAAAAAGTTGTTAGAATGTGTGCTGCATACCACATTGTATTACTTAGATGCTCATCACCAGAAGCTGATAGCTCAACAGCTGATGGATCACCAGCCTGTGCGCAACAGCTTCCAAACATACTCAATGCTCCAAACGTTTAAGCTCAAAGCTATAATCATCTCTGTGACTAATACCATCATTTCAAGCTCTCCATAACAATAACTTGTCAAAATTATACTTTTCCTGCATCTGGAAGTTGTAGATAACAGCTTCAATTTTATTTATATTATTTCCAGAGAGTTCTAATGTGGTAAACTGATAATTATGTTATTTTAGTAGCCCTAAATTGTTATTGTTTGGTGATAATTGGCTCCTTAAAATTTTAGGGAAATACATTTGTGGTGTGAAGTCCAAGATATGTGCCATTGTAGAGAAACTTTAACAGTATAGTCATTGAATGGAGAAGTAAGGGTTCCCAAGTTATCATCCAAAATTCTCTGGTGTTTGTAACATAATACATTCTCCACGGTAATTTAAAAGTCTGTGAAATTGACTTGACTTTCTCCCCTGTAAATAACTATGCTTAAGTTAAAAGTGGGCATGTTTATCATGGTTACATGACTGATCATTTTAGAAGAGGAGGAAATAATCTTGAACTTGCTGCTAAAGTGTAGGCATTACACAAAAGCTGTTAACTTTCTACCAAGTCTTTTCTTGCAGAAACACACAGAATACTGATGGCATCCAAGGGGACAGGATGTAAATTCTCCCAGAACCCCTACTGCTGCACAGTGGAGGGAGGAAAGGTTATCCTTAAACTTGAAGCATTTAAGTCATTTGTGATGAATTTTCCATCAGGCAGAAAAAAAGGAATGATTACCGAAGATTACACCCCTGGGATAAATATGAGGTTATAGCTAACTTCTTATTTCCCTCAGGGGTGTAATTAAACAGACCTTTATGATTAAGGGTTTCAGGCATTGAACAATGTTTGCTGTTTTCATATTCTGGAAAAAATCGTAGCTCTAGATAGAGATATGATTAATTAGAGACAGCTTACTGACTTCATTAAAGCTGTGTATTTGCTGGAAACTGTTTTTTTTAGCATTGTTTGATTCAGGGCATATACATTTTAAAAAGAATGTTGAAAAGCAAAACCAATTTGTTTCTGAGGGGGCAGATCCCAAAAGATTCTAATTAGGCAGATCTTTCTGAACAGAAACATAGGACATTGCTGACACAATTTAGGTGTTCATACTTATTTCTGATTTCAGGTTGGGAATTTAACAGAAAAAGAATATTAAGACTGGTTCTGATCTTGGTTTTGCCAGTAATTAGCCTTGATCAAGTCACTTAACTTTTCTATATCCCTCTCTCCTCCTTTTTAAACATATTTAAATGAAACTAGGGAAGTCTGAGGTCTGAAGTTTAAGATTCTTTGGTTCTCTATTGACAGAAATTAGTTTAACTCAGTAAGTATTTATTGAGAATTTGGTCCATACAAGGAATTTTGCATATGCATAGGGAACACAAAGAAATTGATGTACTCCTAGCTCTTAGGAAACTCCAAGTTTGAATTTTAGGTCAGGGAGTGGAAGGGGAGGGATGATGTAAAAATAAGAGAAACACAGAATATAAACAGACAACTCCGATAGATTGTATTAAGTTCTAGAATAGGCCTCTGTGGAAATCTAGATATCTCCTTAAAGGCATCAACCCTTACCCTTCCAATCTAAATTAGATTTCCCCATTGTATTGGTGTGCTTTTTCTTCATAGCATTTGCTGTACTTTGTAATAACATCTCTGTATGGTTATTTCCTTAAAGTCTGTCTCCCCTTTTGTGCTAGAAATCCCTAAGAATTGAACCTGGTAGTGTTACTGTTTACCGTGATATGCCCAGAACCTTGCTAAGGGTCATGCTTAAGTCCTCAGCATGGAATGTGGAGGATGGTAGGCATTTAATAATGAGTCATTATATGCAGGAGTGGTAGCGCAGGGCATGATTCAGCCTGGGGATGGGAGCAGTGGGTAGTGAGGTGAAGCAGCGTCCAAGGAAAGCTTGGTAAAGTAAGACTAGGCAGTATTTAGGTTGGGTTTCAAAAATGGAATACGGGCTGGGTGCGGTGGCTCACACCTATAATCCCAGGACTTTGGGAGGCTGGCCAGCGGATCACCTTGGGTTGTGAGTTTGAGACCAACCTGACCAATATGTTTAAACCTTGTCTCTACTAAAAATAAGAAAATTAGCCAGGTGTAGCGGTGGGTGCCTGTAATCCCAGCTACTCAGGAGGCTGAGGCACAAGAATTTATTGAACCTGGAAGGCGGAGGTTGCAGTGAGCCAAGATAGTACCACTGCACTCCAGCCTGGGCAACAGTGCTAGACTGTCTTGAAAAAAAAAAGTGGAATAGACATTGAGACCAAATGGGTAGCCTTGCCAGGCAGAAGATAGCCTGTGAGGGCCCTGAGGTGAGTGAGTTAGGGGTAAGAAAGTAGACTGAAAGCAGATGTGCCATTGACTCAGATGCATGGTACAGGTATCTCTCAACCAGAGCGCTTTGGCAAAAGGGCTGTGAATCCATGTGTACAATGTGGATATTGACTAAGAATATACACTTGTGAGTATAGTACTGTTACCATTTTACAAATGCAGATACTGTTGGGATTCGTAATATCCAGACTCATTTAAGAGTATTCATGAATTTTTAGTGATTTATCTCATTGTAATTTCTCATCAACTATAACTAAAATTACAAAAGGCCTATGATTTTTTTTTAACTTTAGAAAGGGATCTTCCTATTTTCCTTATAGATATTGGAGAGCCAGTAAGAGGTTTTAAGTAGGGAACTTACATGATCATTTCTCTCTAGTGGCAGTAGGAGGATGGAATGATTCAAGGGAGAGAACGTGGAGTCAGCCCCTCACTCTTGTCCAGGTGAGAGTGGCCTCAACTAGGGTTGTGGCAGAACCAGTGATTCTAAGTGCTGCTTTCCAAGCAAAAACCTAAAAAAAGCAAATAAACAACTAAATTGGTTCTTCTTACAAACATGGTGAATGCCAAATTTATATATAGACACATACATGATTATCCATATGCATATTTAATCTTTAACAGAAACTGAAGAGGCTTAGAGTTTTTCCTTCTCTCTTTATATTATCTTCTTTGTCTTCATCTTTCATTCTATGTCTTATTTTAAAAATCCTTTTCAACTTATGACCCTTCAGTTTGAAATTAAATTTGGGCTGTAAGTTGACTCCTTGAATCTTTTCTTCACAAGCTTTCTTTGTCTTTTTTAGAAGAAAAAAGATTAACTCAGCGTTTCCAAAATAAAAGCAAAGATTGTGATTAAAACTGAATTAGAATCTTGATTCTCTATTATTTGCTAATAGTAAAATAAACAGCTCAGTCTTAAAGGAGCTTTAAAGTAAGTCCTGGAGCCTTTGAGAACCCTTGGATTTTAATTAAAGAAATATAGAATACCGTCACTTTCTGTTTGTCAGTGGAAAAAATATGTATTTTTAAATTTTCAGAGCTTAGCCTAGCAGCACATGGAGTACATCTGTTGGCTTTCAGAATTTGGGGAACACAAATGGATTCAGATGTTGAGGTCCTTTGTCTTTACTGGTCTTGGCTCACCTCGCCAACTGAGCATGGCACAATCCAAACACAGTTTTTGAAAACAGAGCAGCTAGAGTTACTTCTAAAGCACTCTCTTGGGGACTGATAAAGTCAATCTTTGTTTATGTAATGAAATCAGGGAGCAAGGGGTCTGCTGTAGTACTTTGCGGATGGGATTCCATTGGTGTTGTCTTTCAGGGGAAAGACTGGGTTTAATAAGCCTTTATTCTTATTCATTTTCTCTGGGGGTAGAGCCCACTCTAATGAATTATTTTGGACTACTTTTGTTTATGTACTTAGAGCATCTCTTTAAGCAGTCGGTTTTAGTACAATCAATAGATTTATGGTAGAAAATTGGGATACCAGTGTCAACTTTACATGATAAAAGACTTAAACATCTAGTTAATCTTTTGTTGTTGTTGTTCAGTGCTACTAATGTTCAGAGAGTGTGTGTGTATTTAAACAATATTGGCTTTTCGGTGTACTTACATTTTAATTTAGCTTGAATTTTCAAAACAAACTGCTGGTTTAGCCTCTTTTCAAATATAAAATCCTTCCCGTTCTTCAAAATATTTATAAAGTATTCTTGAGAGTGAAATCTCATAAAGATCTTTGGTTCAGGACCAGAGTTCAAAGGAAAGTTGGTTTGGTTTTGATTTGAAAACTGTAAAAACAAAATGCCCTCAAAATGGCAGGGTGTGAATTGGTAACTTCAATTTTATTGCAATCCACCAAGCCCATCTCCAGATGTTTCCAATTAAAAGCTGAGAATGTTATTAACTTGGTTGAGTATAATATGAAAGTATTTCTTTCTGATTTTTTTTGTCTGAGAAAAATAAAGGCTCAAATCCTTTAATTAAAGAAATAATTTCTCATTTGCATGTTGTTTAAACTTATACAGATAATGTAATATGTAAAGGAAGTTCTCATATGTCACGTTTAAACATATGTAGTCCTGAATACATAGGGCTTCACATCTGTCTTCTTATAAAGGCCAAAGGGGTACAAAAGATTTTTTAAAAGATGTTAAAGCCCTTTAAAATTAAAATCAAGTATATCTGGATTTACTGTTAAAATCAAAGAGTGGACCTTTTAACACAGGATTTGTTTAAAAAGGGGTTGTTAGTAATTTCAGTGCTTTCTTCAGTATTGTTACAGGGAATTTTCCATTATAATGTAAAGAATAGGTTTTTCTTTTATTTCTGATCAATTGTACATTCAATTGTAAGAAGTACTTCTGTGGAAATCTAGGAAGATAGGAAGATGTAATAAGATAAAAGAAACCATAATGTAATTTAAAAACCATGGGTTTTATAATATTTCTCCAGATAATACCAAGATACTTACTGGCAATAAATTTGAATTTATGGAAATTGGCATTTGTTCAGAGAGAAGATGGAGTTATACTTTATAACTAATCTAGCGTTAACATTTTGGATATAAATTTAAAGATAAATTTATGTTTGAAGCTTCCTGAAACTGTAGACATAGGGCCACATACTAGCTGCAAAGATGAAACAGTTGTTTCTCATTTCATCCCGTTTGCTGAAATTTTGATAGACAGGTGTTTGGAAGCTCAGGAGGGAGACAGCTGTATAGGTCTTGGATCTGTATTTGCTGTTGGTGAGTGCCTGTTTTTGTTTTTGTTTTTTTCTAAATATGGTGTTACTTGGCCTTTAAGACACATTACAGGAGGGACCTGTTCTGAGGAAGCTCCAGCTGCTGCTTCAGAGAAAGCCGCTTCTTTCATCTCTGTATTCCACCACAGCTTGTTGACAGTCCTTGCTGCTGTCCTCAGTATTGCTGGCTGCTCCAGCTCCTTCATGCTTCTGTAGCAGCCTGTGCCCGCCACCTGTTATTGACCATGGCTGTTAACGTCATTGGGGCCAACTGCCTGCTCTTCCCCTAGCAGAGAATGAGCACCTCACAAGGTTTTTTTCATCTTTTCCTCCTTGATGTCAAGAGAAGTCCCTGTGTATATTGAACTGAGTTGTGATTTTTAAAGTTTTTGGAAGTTATTTTGAAAATACATTTATGACTTTTTTTTTTTTTAGATTTAGGCTTGAAATGAGAATAGGAATAGAGTCTTTTTCTGAGTTCATCATTACTGTTTAACATCTTATTGTTTTATTTATACAATAGAAATAATGTCTGTCTTCGTTACTTTTTTTTTATTTTGAGACAGAGTCTCACTCTGTCACTGAGGCTAGAGTTCAGTGGCATGATCTCGGCTTACTGCAACCTCCACCTCCTGGGTTCAGGTGCTCCTCCTGCCTTAGCCTCCCGAGTAGCTGGGACCACAGGTGTGCATCACCATGCCCAACTAATTTTTATACTTTTAGTAGAGACGTTCACCATGTTGGCCAGGCTGCTCTCGAACTCCTGAGCTCAAGTAATCTGCCCATCTCTACCTCCCAAAGTGTTGGGATTACAGGTGTGAGCCACTGCACCCTGCCTGTCTTCATTGCCTTTTAAAGTTACTATGGGATTTAATGTAGACAATGTGGAGAATTATTTTGAGGACTGTGTTCTTAACAGAGAGAAGTCATTATTATTGTCATTGTCATTACTCACCAAAGTGGCATTGCTCAACTCCTCTAACAGATAAAGAGGCCCTTTCAGAAGGTGCCTTTCCTTCTTTTTTAAAGTGAAAATTAATATGAAAAGCTGTGCATCTCTTTTGAAATAAAGAAATTTCTTTATTTCATTGGCCTATACTTTCTATTCAAAGAAAAAAACCTTTAAATTGACATGAGCCAGTGATTTCTAACCTTCTTGAGTATGAAAACCACCTTTTTAATTTCAGTAACTCTTAAAGCCCCTGTCTTGATTATGTCCTTGTAATTCTAGCATTTGGTGATAATTCACTGAATTCCCAAAGGTTGAGTACTATTCTTACGCAATAAAAACATGCTGGAGCTGCATCATAAATACAAATTCAGCAAATACTGCTTCATGCATGCCATGTTAATGAGCAAGGCAGAAGGTGTTAAAGTAACATCCACAGTGTTTAGAGAAAGGAAGTAGAAATAGTATAGGCAGAGTATACTAGATTCATTGTTCATTCACCCAGTAGTTATTGACTGGGGAGATTTTGGAACACATTAGTGATCAAGTTAGACTAAAATCCCTGACTCTACATTCTAACAAGGAGTTTTCTATAGATATAAATAAGAGAATTAGCAAGACGGTTAGACAGTGATAAGCCCCATGGAAGTAAAATGGTAGGGAGGACAGGTGGGCTTCATTGAGAATGTGACAATGAGCAAAAACTTAAAGTAGCTGTGACCAGAAGAGAGAACAGTCAGTGAGAATCTGAGGTGGGAGCAGGCTAGCATGTTCCAGGGACCTCAGGGAAGCCAGTGTGGTCAAGGTGGCTTGATGGAGGAAGATAAAGTGATAGACGACCAGTCCGAAGGGTAACGTAGGCCACGCCACCCAGAGCCTTATAGGCTGTGCCATGTCTTTGTTTTTTTTTTTTTATTCCTACTCAGATAAGAAGTGTGACGTGTGAGGAAATATTCCATTTTTTAAATGTATTGCCAGTGCAATAGTGATTGCCAGGGGTTGGGGGCAAGGGGATGTAGAGTGACTGCTATTGGGTACTGAGTTTCCTTGGGAATGATGAAAATGTTTGAAATCTGATGTTGGTGATGCTTGCTCAACCTTATAAAAATAAAAAATGCTGAATTATACAATTTAAAAGGGTGAATTTAATGGTATATGAATTACATCAATGAAAACATTGTAAAAAATGGATAACTAGGGCATGCTGGAAACATTTTTTGTTCCTCCTGTGTACTAGTTTATAACTTTTGCCTTTGAAAATTCAGATTCCTAACTAGTTACAGCTTAACTGAGGGAAAGTCTCTTAGTGTTGTTTGCTGTGTTTTAATTAGAAGTAAAAGATATTCATCTACTTTAAAGTATCTCTGTGGAAATTATTACTAATTGTGAAATCCAGTTTTTCCACATACATACATCCTTTTATACCTGTGCTCATTGTTACCCAGTAATATATGATAGTGAGATGATTTTTAACCTCTGGCTATCAAAATGATTATAGTTTTTAGGCCAAATTCTATATTTTGCTAAACTATTTTCCATATAATTTATTTTGTGATTCTTTTATAGGGTAAGAAATTGGATCAATATGATAATGCTCTTCAAATTATAGTCTAAAGCATGCAAGTGAGAAGAATGCCTTTGTTCATTCCATTAACCAAAAACCAAAAGTGTATTATCCCGTCTTCCAGAAGACACAGTCTTTTTTAATAGAAGTAGAGCAGGAAGTGTATTTAGCTAGGGTGTTTTTCTTTTCCTTCCAATGTTTTAGATTTAACTTTGGCATTTCCTAAATTTTCATTCTGTGACAACCTAGTAAAATTAATTGAAATATTGTGAGGCCATATTTTAATGTTTTTGGTGGGGGGAGGTATAGTACAATTTGAGTCTTACAAATAGTCTCAGTGGTTTTCATTAAAGAAAAAAAGCCGTTGACTATTACAGCTCTACTTTGTGTAAAACATTAACTCTTCTTTGGTAACTCAAAATTTAGAAGCATGTAGCTAGTTTGTTTTTATGTTTTGTTTTCCAGTTCTAAAATAGTCTGTAAATAGTTGCAGAAGTTAAAATAGTTTAGTGAAGTCAGAAATCATAGGATTTGCTGAACTTCTTTTCCCTTTGAGTGCTTTGAATTGAGTGATGATCCCTCACCAAAAAATGTTTAATTAATAATAAAAAGTAAGCATCTCTTCTCTATGTTTAGTATTTTTAAACGTTAGCTTTTAACTTTTCAAGCATCTTATCTTGAACTACACTATCCTGTATGGTAGCCTTCCCTCTTGAAATAGGTACCCTTGCTTGATAAGATTTCCTTTTGTTCTTGTTGGGTGGCTGAATTTCTGAGGACTTGCAAAGGGTGTCTAGCAGTCATCTTCTAAAATTGTGGATTGAAAGAATTCTCAAAAAAATTATGGTCTGTCAGACCAATTACATTTTCAAAATTTTGAGTACTTAAAAAGTCTGTGGTAACTCAGATTTCTTCTTATTTACAAAAAGTCAGCACCATAGGAAAGAATTAATCTGCTTTTACCTCATTGTTCCAATCTGAATGAATGTACTTAGAGGTTGATTAAATATTTTTTCTTCTGACCATGGGAAACTATGTCCAAATCCTTAAGTAATTACATTCTTCATACAAACATTTCTCATTTTCTTATACTAGCTGAAAAGGCAGGGTAGCTTTCAACCCCCTGTGTTTTCATTTGTGTGATGGTGACTCTAAATTGAGCTTTAAGCACTTTGGTCATTTAACTCTTGACCAGCTTAGTTTAGAAAGCATAACCTTTCAAAGTGGTTTATTTCATAAATCTCAGTTCTTTGATGGCTTGTGAGAATATCTGAAACACTGAAATAAGCCTGTACTTAGAAGAAAAAATAACCTAGTCTCAAAAGTTGATTTCAGATGGGCAGAAGTTAAAATATATTACACTTACGGTCTTTGAGTGAGATAAACTAAGTATTTAAAGAGTTAAAAAATGAAATGTCATTGTATGAGCAGGTATTAGACCACTGTGAAAATTTAGAAATTTGGGACAGTTGTATATGATCACATTTAATACATTTTATGCATACTTCATCTTTATCCAGCTTTGTCACTCCCAATAGGTTGTGAATTGTCTGGAGGCATAGATTTATTTGTCTTTTTGTTCAGCATTTAGTTCCTGTCACATAGGGAGGATTTATTTAATGTTCATTAAATAAATTAGCCCAGCTCATTTTTATATTTAAAGAGATGGAGTTTCGCCGTGTTGGCCAGGCTGGTCTCTAACTCCTATCCTCAAGTGATCCACCTGCCTCAGCCTCCCATGTTACTGGGATTACAGGTGTGAGCTACCTTGCCCAACCGACTCAGTGTTCTCCCACCCCTCCTGAAATGGAGTTTCACTCTTGTTGACCAGGCTGGAGTGCAGTGGCATGATCTTGGCTTACTGCAACCTCTGCCTCCCAGGTTCAAGTGTCTCAGCCTCCTGAGTAGCTGGGATTACAGGTACCCACCTCTATGCCCAGCTAATTTTTGGTATTTTTGGTAGAGACAGGGTTAAAGGTTCTTGATGATCAGCATCATTGTTAAATCTGGGCACTGGATTCAGGTGGCTGTTAATGAATCTGCGCATCTGCAAGGTTTATGTTAATAAGGAAAACAGGCTCTATTTTAATCTTAAGGACTCAAAAGTTGATGTCTGATCACCCCTATTTCCACCCTCAATATTTGACCTGTGCATTTTAGCAGCAAGCATTCAGTTCCACCTTATATTAGAAAATGGGGCCATTACTATGTTTTAGGTCTTACTTGTTTTTTGAGACGATACGTATGTTTTGTTTTGTTTTGTTTTTCCCCAGACATTCTTGGTATTCTCTTCTTTTTTTTTTTTTTTTGAGACAGGGTCTTTGTCACCTGATCTGGAGTGCAGTGACACAATCACTACTGACTGTTGCCTTGACCCTCCTGTGCCCAAGTGATAGTCACACCTCAGCTTCTCAAATAGCTGGGACTATAGGTGTGTGCTACTATGCCCAGCTAATTTAAAAAAAATTTTTGTAGAGATAGGAGATCTCACTGTGTTGTCCAGCCTAGGTATTCTCTTCTTTTATGTTTTGCCACCACAATAATCAAGATATGCCATTATATTTTTATTAGTGTTTTCTTATTCATGTTGGTAATATTTTTGTACCAAATTCAGAATCCTAGAACAATGAAGTAAAATCAGCTAGAAAATTCTACAAATGAAGAGTGATGAGGGAGAATTAAATTGCCAAGATATTAAAATACAATATAAAGCTTTAATAGTTAAAACTATGTGGCACTGTTACCCAGTAAGACAGACAGGTCAGTATAACAGAATAAGTAGAAAATCCAGAAAGAGATTTCCCTAAATATGGGAATTTAGTAAGTTACTGAGGAAATGGAGATTGTTTTAAAAATGATGCTGAGGCCATTGATTAAACATTTGAAAGAAATTAAGTTGGATTATTTTTGTATGCCTTACACCACAATAAATTCCAATTGGAGCATAAATGTAAATGTAATATTATGAAACCATGAAAGTACTAGAAAAAATATGAAAATATAATTTCATAAGTTTGAAGTGAGGGTGGACTTTTTAATTATTGTGTAAAACCCAGAGGCCATTTTTAAAAATGATTGATTTGACCACACATCAGATTTTCATATGGCATAAGAGTATGGCATACAAAGTCAGAAGATATATAAACTTGGAAAATATTTACGAGATTCAAACCAAGAGCTTAATATATAAAGAGTTCTTAATATATAAAGAATTGTTTAATAAGAAAAGGCCAACAATCTAACAAAAAATGGGCCAACTATATGAAAAATAAAGTGCAAATTCCTCTAATTATATGGAAGATACATAATGCAAATTAAAACCACATGAAATTTGATTTTTTTAGAACAGCAAGATTGAAAGTTTTGATAGTATACTCTCTTGGTATAGATGTGAGGAAAATCAACTTGGGAACGTAATGTTGCTGATAGAATGTAGAATGGTATGCCTTCTGTAGAAAGTCATTTGACACTATAAAAGTTAAAACCCTTTTACCCAACATCCCCAGTTGAAGGAATTTATCCTAGGGATATTCACAAATGATATATGTACAAGGATACTTTTATCAAGTGCTTCACCATTTTAAACCAACAGTATGTAAGTTCTAGTTAGTCCAAATCCTTACCAAAGCTTGTTTCTTGATCTTTTTAAAATTTAGCCATTTTAGTGGACATGCAGTGATAATTTGCTCTGGTTTTAATTTGCATTTCTGGTCACTGATGATGTTGAACATTTCTTCACATACTTAGTAGGCATTCATATATCTTTGGTGAAGTGCTTAAGTGGTTTGCCTTTTTGAAAACACTGGGTTGTGTTATTATTATTGAGTTGTTAAAATTCTTTATATATTCCAGACACAAGTCTACTCTTTAATATATGTTTTGTTGGCTGGGCGCGGTGGCTCACGCCTGTAATCCCAGCACTTAGGGAGGCCGAGGCGGGTGGATCACGAGGTCAAGAGATCAAGACCATCCTGGCCACTGTGGTGAAACCCCATCTCTACTAAAAATACAAAAATTAGCTGGGCATGGTGGCATGTGCCTGTAGTCCAAGCTACTTGGGAGGCTGAGGCAGGAGAATTGCTTGAACTCAGGAGGTGGAGGTTGCAGAGAGCCAAGATCGCGCCACTGCACTCCAGCCTGGCACCTGGCAACAGAGCAAGACTGTCTCAAAAAAAAAAATTATATATATATATATATATATTTATGTTTCATCAATATTTTCTCCCAGTTTTTGGCTTTCCTATTTATTTTCCTAATAGTTTTTATTGAAGATAATTTTGAGGAAGTACAGTTCATCAGTTTTCTTCTTTTATGGTTGCTGCATTTTGTTTACAAAAGATGACTTTTTATACTCCAAGGTCAAGAAAATTTAGTCCCTTTTTCCTCCGAGAAGTTTTATGTTTCGCTTTTATATTTTGCTTTTTTTTTCTATCAGGTTTTCAAAGTGGTCTATAACCAAGAAGAAAAAAAATAGATTTAGAACCATAGCTTTTGGGTGCTGTCTAGTTTTCAGATTTGTTAATAGCGTGGATGGCATCATATCCTTTCCCCAGTAAAACAGTTTCTGAGTTAACAGAGATAATGCCATTGTTTTTATAAGATAGATGGCAGTGAAATATCTGGCTTTATTACACTTTCTGAGTAAATCATCAATTCATTCCTAATTCTGTGTTTGAATTTTAATGTTAGATGAGTCTGTAGACCATGTGGAGCTGCGCCTTGTAGATGGCCGCCTCCTGCTGTAGGGCCGTGAGCAGCAACAGTGCAGTGAGCACTCCAGGAAAGTTGAATCAGAGACCTGACTTCTGGTCCTCATCCTGTTATCTGCTCCGTTTGGATTATCCAGCAAGCCTTCCCATTTCATCTAGAAGAAAGTTCCAAATGTGACTGCTCCCCAGAATGTCCCCCAGAATCTGATTCCAACGCACCGTTCCATCGCTGTGGTGCCCTGCCATTTCCTGTTGCTTGGGGTTTTCTGCTTGGCCCAACTCTGTGTCTTTATGCTGTTCCCTTTATCTAGATTGTTCTCATTCCTTTTCATCCTACCCTAGACTTAATTCAGTCAGTCTTTTAAGTCCTCAATAAAACCCCATATCCTCCTTGAACCATCTCCCAGGAAAGAATGTTTCCTCACATTTTGTTGATGTATAGCCTCCCTTGTTGGCTTCCAGACTTCTGAATGCTTCACAGGCTGCTAGGATATGTTGTTCATTTTATATTTATGCTTCATATAGTGATTCAAACTGGTATAGAGCATTTCTGATGGAAAGCATCACTGCCGAGCTCTAAAGGAGTATTCTTTGTGATGAGTTTTGCACTGGTGTTTTTCAAACTGTGTGGTGTGACCCATTTGCTGCTTGTAAAAGCAGTTTTGGTGGTTCAAGGGCAGCATTTTTTTAAAAATGAAGTAAAATAGAATATAACATGGGTAAGCATTGTGTACTAAAAGGTTTGTTTCTGGCTTTATGTTTGCATATATGATTACTAGGCTGTGATATAGAATATATTTTATACTATGGGTTGTAGAAAGTAGTAAAGAAAAAATGGAAAAACACTATGCTAGATTTTAACTTTTATAATGAATTTTAAAATTTAGAAGAGAGACACTTTGAATTTTAATTAAGTTCAAAGAATATAAAACCTTGATAGTTATGAAAATTTTCACGAAATGCTTTCACATAATTTATACCATCTTCATTAACCCCATTAAGTGAATGATTTTTTTTCTTCAGCATCTACTGTGTAGTCTTTGTATTAGATTTGAGGTATATAATTGGATTATAGAAATTTAAATTGGCTGGGTGCAGTGGCTCACGCCTATAATCCCAGCACTTTGGGAGGCTGAGGTGGGTGGATCACTTGAGGTCAGGAGTTAAGCCTGGCCAACATGGTGAAACCCCCTCTCTACCAAAAATACAAAAATTAACCTGGCTTGGTGGCATACGCCTGTAATCCCAGCTACTCTGGAGGCTGAGACAGGAGAATCACTTGAACCCAGGAGGTGGAGGTTGCAGTGAGCTGAGATGACACCCCTGCACTCCAGACCGGGTGACAGAATGAGACTCTGTCTCAAAAAAAAAGGCAGTTTAGTGGATTATCAGATGTTTCCCTGAAATTTCTGTTTCTTTAACTTCTATTTATGATATATTTATCAGTTTAGATTGCTTATACTAGAAGTATGTTGATAAGACAGTACTTTCTAATACATTGGAACAGAATGAATATTATCAACTGAGTCCACAAATCATAAATTAAAAAATTTGTCATTAAGGATAGCGAAATTCCATGTTGAAAAATAAGTTCACTTTATACAGTGCTCTAATATATGAAAAGAAATTTCACTTCGTTAATTAGCATTTAAAAGACAACTTGATTTTGAAAGTGGTTTTTCTCGAACAGTCAGCTCAGCAAAAATCATGCTAAATATTTCTTCCGGAAGAGATTAAAAACTCGTATTTTCCAAATCAACACAGGCATCCTAAGTGGTGGTATTTAACTTTCAGAGAGCCTTGAGTCAAACATGCTTTTAGGAGATGGGAAAGCTATCAGCTACAGGGTTGCTTAGTATTTACAGTAAGATAGTTTCTGATTGACTTTTAAGTTTTTTATTCAAACCTTTCCTAGAGCCCTGGTCCCTTTATCTCTGGCGTTGCTGTGCCAATAATGCACGTGCCTTTTTCCTTCACTTTTCTTCAGGGTCAGTATAGACCTTCTGATTTGCTGTGCCCTGAGACATATGTTTGGGTACCCATCGAGCAATGCCTGCCTTCACTTGAAAACTCCAAGTACTGCCGTTTCAACCAGGACCCAGAAGCAGGTATGTTTGGAGCTGAGCTCAACTGGAAATCATTGGCTTTGTTTTTATGATCCATGTGTGTGTGTGGCTGTGGCTCCTAACAGGATCCAGGTAGCTTTGTATGTATTATAGTGTGCTGTGCATAAGTGTGTGTGTGTGTGTGCGCATGTAAGATAGAAGATAGAGGAAGTCTTTGCACATGCACACAAACTCACACTCACAGTTTGGCACAAAATTAAGAAACTTCATGTGTTCATGTCACTTACTGACCTGGCTTCTCCCATTAGGTTAGTTTTTATATGCTTTGAGGGGCTGATATCAACATCCATATTTTTTATAACTATCACAGTGCATAAAAATTGCCTGCTAGATGGATTATTTAGTCAGTGTAGCGAAGACAGAAAGATTGGCCAACTAGACTGAATAAAGTTGTAGAATGGTTTCATGGAGGCAAACAGATTGTAATGGGTCTTGTGACAATACTTTTTTGACTTTCTTCTTAGATCTTTGGTGTATACTTCCAGCATAGTTTTGTTTCCCATGGTTCCTCTTTAGATGTTCTGTGTACTAAGAGTATGTACAGATATTACAAGTATATCTCTGGCCAGGTGCAGTGGCTCACGCCTGTAATCCCATCACTTTGGGAGGCCGAAGCGGGCAGATCACCTGAGGTCAGGAGTTCAAGACCAGCCTGTCCAACATGATGAAACCCTGTCCCTACTGAAAATACAAAAATTACTAGGCGTGATTGTGGGCATCTGTAATCCCAGCTATTCAGGAGGCTGAGGCAGATTAATCGCTTGAACCCAGGAGGTGGAGGTTGCAGTGAGCCGAGATCGCGCCATTGCACCTCAGCCTGCAGCAACAGTGTAAGACTCTGACAAAAAAAAATTATAGCCATGGAGTTAGGCTTCCTGGATTCACATGCTGGCTTTATGGTCAGCTGGTAAACTGTATGCCTTTAGGCGATTTAATAATCTCCCTGGGCTCAGATTTTTCACTTTTAAAATTGAGATAATAATAAGACCTACCTTATTGAGCTGTAATGAGGATTAAAATGAGATAAGCATGCTAAGAACAGCCCCCTATTGTTGTTTTGGTGGTCATTCGCCAAATTAGAATGTTGCATCCCATATATGCCACAGGCTTTTGTCTGCATTTACTTTTATTTACTCTGATCCCTGTCTCTGCAAAGACATGCAGTTTTGTTTACCTCCCTGTAGTCTAAGTACCACTCACAGTTCAAAGTATTCCTCCTCCACACAGCCTTCCTCGTCCTCACAGCGTTCAGCCGTGGCGCTGTAAGACAGGCACAGGTGCTGATGCTCTTGGGATGGGTTGCATTACGTTGACATGCTTGTCTTCTCCCTAAAGTTCCTTGATATTTTCAATTGTGCTTAATTGAACTTTGAGGCCTCACACAACCTCACCACAGAGGAGAGATGCCTGATTCATATTTCTTAGGAGTAAAAACATTTTTCTAGCAACGACCTGTAGTCTAAGTTTGGGAAAAAAGAAGGAAAGATCAATGGGAAGGCTAGAGGAGGGGCAAGGAGTAGATGGAGCAAAATCAAATGAAAGATAAGGGGCAGGGAAAGGGATGCAGTAACTTCTTCAGTTCTAAGATGCACGTTTGTTTCCTAATCAGGTATTTTCATATAAAAAAAAATTGACTCATGTAATGTTGTATTTTGTTATCTCCTTGAAAAGCTGTTATGAACTCAAGAGTGACTCCTTCTTACACATGATGATACCTTAGAATCTGATGACGAGTGACCATAGGGACCCCACTAACTCATATGCCAGGAACTCTGGCATTAGCCCCAGTTTTTCTAGATATTTAGGTTTCCTAGAATAACTAGAGCTTTATAGTTCCCACACCTGAAATTATTAGTTAGTGTATGATCGTTTTATTCTGAGTAAAGTTACACCTTATTGATCAGATATGTTGCTTAAAAGCAAACATTAAATTTGTCCATCAGTTTTGGAGTCAGGCTCAAAGCCAAAGGCAATAGTGTTATAAGAGAAAATGTAGACTTATCTGCTCTCCTCTCTCCCGTCAGAAAAAGTGTCTCCTCTAGCTTTTTTCAAGGTCAGGTCAGTCCACTTCCTTGTGATAAAAACTGCTGAACATCTTACTAAAAGATTTCATATTCACATGTAAAACTTTATCTGTATAAGTTGCATTCCAATAATATTATGATCCTAAATTTCTTACTCCCCAACTTATGATAGTTTCACCTTCCTTTTTTCCTTGTTGATCTGTTTTAAAGGTTGCATTTCTTCTTACATAATACTTGGAGACTAAACAAATTCTGCTTTTATGAAGTTGAGAAGGTGATTGAATAATTTCCATCCATTGAATAGACATTCAAGGAAACATTCATGTTAATAGATTTTAAAATTATTTTCCAAAATAAGTAGTAACGAACATGGCAAAAAAGATTTAGTCTCATAGAACATACTGTATCCTAGTGAGTGATGAATATATTATGTGTTCTTTTCCTATAACTAGTAGTTTATATTTCTTATGGCAGTAGCTTTAGCTCTTAATATTCATTGTTTAGAATTCATATACAAAACTCAGGAGTAAATTTCTTTTAGAACAGTACTTCGAAGAAATTGAAGATCTTTTTTCATATGTTGAATTTGTGGAACTTTCAAGAGAATACCATACAGTTTTATCAGTATTGAATATCACAGTCCAGACACCATTTGAAATCAGACTTACATCCTGTGGTTTTAGGAAATTAAAATGCAGTTACATGCTGGAATGTATTGAGCCTGCTGTGAAACATGGTCATTTGAGGTTTAATGGCAATCTGTGAGAAACTGTTCTCTTCTCTGGGGCCACTTTTACTTTTACATGACTCAAACTTTGACTCAGAAAATAGAGCTTAATGTGGGCAATATTGTTGCTCGTCAGCATGGTGCTTTTTTCGCTAAATCCCTGTTTCTCTTTCCAGTTGTTGAATAGTTAAGTTCCTCTGCAGAAGGCACAGTTGATCACCATAGTCTTCGGTTAAACAAAGTATGGTTTCAAAGTGTGTCAGTGGCCAGTGTGAAGGAAAATCACATTTCTGCCCCCCTCCCATCCTTTTGTATACACTACTTTGTGCTACTCTAGGGGGAGGGATTGACAAACTGTAATTACTTGGAAAATTCTAAAGAAATTCTTGTATTCATAAATAAGTCCTTTGTTTTTCAATGCAGGATTTCTGCCTACCTCAAAGAAAGGGGTTCAAAAGTTTCTCAAATGATTTTTAAGTAAAAGTCTTTTAGATTTTTTAAATTAATAACTAAATATGTACAGATTTCAAAAGTTCTATACACATGTATATGTATACACATATATCTGTGTGTATTTTTTTTAAACTAAACAAGAATCATTCTGCATCCTTATCAAAAGTAAGAAGTAACTCTTACTTTTGATAAGGTAGAAATTTGCTTTTGGTAAAAAAACAATTTGACCATTAATTTGGTCATAAGCAAACAAATGCTGCTACTGTGTGATGGGCAGTGTCTAATAAAGATTTTTTTTTTTTAATTGAGGCCAGGCTGGTGTGATCTTGGCTCATGGAAGCCTCTGCCTCCTGGGCTCAAGCAGTCCTCTTGCCTCAGCCGCTGCAGTAGCTGGGACTACAGGTGCACATCACCTTGCCTGGCTAATTTTTGTATTTTTTGTACAGGTGGCATTTTGCCACATTGCC
The DNA here is from genome assembly GCA_004027715.1 of Plecturocebus donacophilus. NCBI lineage: Eukaryota > Metazoa > Chordata > Mammalia > Primates > Pitheciidae > Plecturocebus > Plecturocebus donacophilus. Next base: position 15,331 of record PVKP010006630.1, on the reverse strand, counting down.
CAGCCCTGTCTTGTACTCCTGGACTCAAGCGATTCACCCATCTTGGCCTTTGAAAGTGCCAGGATTGTAGGCAGCAGCCACCGTGCCCAGCCAATATAGATATTTTGAAGAAAAGCATTCTTAAAAGGTAGCCCCTATCTTTTATAATTGGTTTTAGAGCCATAAAAGATAAACTGATTTGATTTGACTCTTCATGTTGGGCAAACATTATATTATCATTGGTATTTAAATCTTTGGTTCCAGATTTACAAAAAAAAATAAAACTTTCTTGACCATATGCCATTTCCCAAGCACTATCCTATGGCTTCCTGTTACTCATTTTATCCTGAAAACATGATAAAACGTTTCCTATTGACCCCTCAAATACTTTTTGTCACAAAAATCACAGGTAACATTTGTTTTAATCAGAGGATAAAAAATAATTTAAATTCAAATATTACTCTATACTTTTAATAATACTTATTTTTAGTATTCATTTCAAGGGGGCTAATAAGAATAATTTTTATTTCTATTTGTAATTATAGTAGGATATATATTTTACCAGAGTAGTCGACATTTCATTCTCTTCTGTACATACTTTGAATGTCTGCAAAAAATCTTGTAATTTATTTTTAGTGTAGCTAAATCATTCATTATTAGTAAGGATATCAAATTTAAATTTGCTATAAAGATAATAGTCCCTAACTATGGTTTAGTACTTCATGCATTTACCCAGGATGGTGAATTTCTAAGACACTTTAATTCTTCCCAACAGTTTGTGAAAATCGCTTGTACCTAGTGTGATCCCCAGAAGCTCTGAGGTTCTAATCTGTATTATATTTTTGCTGTTTAAAGGGCTCTTTCTTTTCTTCTCTCTCTCCTCTGTCCTTCATTCTTGCTGGCACGGTACCCTGGCATTTTTTTTTTTTATACTTTCATAATTTCTCTAGCATATGCCCACAGAAAAAGTGAGTCCCACTGACCTTGACTGTCTGGAAGAACCAGGTTCAGGAAGTGCGCTGTCTGTCCTGCATTCGCTTGCCGGTTTCTCCAAGCCTGGCACCACTTCCCAGGTGCTGTGTTAATGGTTCCTCGAAAGGGTATACCTCAGCCAAAATGTCATTTTCATCACTAGGAAACAATGCCTAATGACAAAGCAACTTCCTAGGGCTCCTTAAAAAGGTGCTGCAGTAATAAGTCATGACTAAGTAGATAGTATCTTTCCTAATTATTTTAAATGCAGAATTCAGCTTTTATTCTTTTCATACTACTGCAGGTAAAATTGTTTTCATATCTGCATTTGAGGTTGAACTACCCAACTCAAGTTGCAAAATGAATGATGTTGCTTGCTGAATACTTAAACATATATTCTTTGTTGCCAGTAAAGATGGTGGTTCTTGGATGTAGCCAGCTGGAAGTAGAATCACTCGCATACTATTATGTGGTATAAAGAAAACCATCAAAACAAGAAAGTGTCCTGGAAATTTGGCTTTCATGTTTAGTGAATCTGGAGAATGTATTTTAATATGGAAAATACAGAATGTTGCAGGCTCCTAATTTTTCAGCTTACTTTCTCTCATCTTAAAAATAACACTTTATTGTATTTTTTTTTAACCATATATTCTCAAAGGTACATTGTGTACAATGTAGTATGGTGCTAATATGACTCTTGGTTTAAAAAATAAATAGATACTAGGCTTTCTAGTTTGTATCATCTTTTAGTGAAAACACTAAGAAACAAAAATACAGAGTTTGCTACAATATTTGGTGTGTATGATTGAAGTATAATGTTTTACTTATTTGCATTTTCTACTTGAAAATGTGAAAACTGTGATGTCTTAAGATAAACTTCAACAGTTGTTCTCATTTTAAAAGATTGCTTTAAAGCCAATCTTGCAGAGAAATTTTAAAACACATTATTTTACAAATTTTTATCAGCCAGTCTTTGCTTAATAAGCCATGCTTGAGTAGTAAGTCAATGACAGAAACTTGTTAGAGTGCTGGCCAGAGACAGATGTGAAAAGTAGACTTAAGTTTCCATTTAGCAACTAATTAATATTTCTCTAATCCCCTTTTTCAAAATAAGTGCTAGGCGAAGTGGCTAACACCTGTAATCCCAGCACTTTGGGAGGCCAGGGTGGGAGAATTGCTTGAGTCCAGGAGTTTGAGGTTACAGTGAGCTGTGATTGCACCACTGCACTCCAGCCTGGGCACCATAGCAAGACCCTGTCTAAAGCAACGACAACAAAAATTTTCCCCCAGACAGGCAGTTCCTTTTATGGTCACTCAGTTATTTATTTTATTTAATTCTGTAGTAAGTAATAGAAATCATTTTAGTAAGCTCAAAAATATCATGATGCTTTAGAACATGTCTATAAATGTTAGTTATCCCTGCTTTGTGGCATCTTAGAATTCTGCTTCATTTGTTTGTATGGAAAAGTGACATTTTTTGATATTACGAGGGAGTTGTCTAAAATGCCAATTAAAAAATAAAAATAAAGCCCATACCAGCTGTTTAAGTGCTGGTTGAACTACAGTGTTTTGTTGAAAATAAAACATCATCAATTTTAAGTTTTTAATTTTATGTACCACTAAAGAAAAGTGCTGCTAGTTAGATGATGGCTCTATCAGTTGGAAGATACATGTGGGTTTTTGAGCTGTCAACATGTATAAAAGTGAGAATCTTAATATAGCAGAACCGTGGTTCAGCCTGTACACTGTAATACCTGGCAAAGCTATGGAATGTTTAGGAGACTTGTTTTTTCTATTTTAGGGAGCTATTTAAGTGTACTTTTATGTTTCAGTTTGAGGGTATTGAGTTCAGATACTTTTAACGAAAAATAAGATTACCATTACTGATTAATGATAATAGAGTTGTTTTAGGAATAGATACTGTACTTTAGAAATGTAGAGAAAGCATGGAACTACCTCACAAGGATATTTTATTTTGATGAAAGTAAAAATTATAGATGTGAGCTAAGGAGAGTAAAGAGAAAGAAAAAAAATTGTAAAAAAACCTTTTTCTACTGTTTTAATCCCCCTAGTTTCTAGAGGGACAAAGCTAATGGAATAGATATATACAAAGGGGAGTTTATTAAGTATGAACTCACACGATCACAAGGTCCCATAGTAGGCGGTCTGCAGGCTGAGGCACAAGGAGAGCCAGTCCAAGTTCCAAAACTGAAGAATTTAGAGTCCAGTGTTCGAGGGCAGGAAGCATCCAGCACAGGAGCAAGCCATAGGATGGGAGGCTAGGCCAGTCTAACCTTTTCACATTTTTCTACCTGCTTATATTCTAGCTGCACTGGCAGCTGATTAGATTGTGCCCACCCAGATGAAGGGTGGGTCTGCCTTTCCCAGCCTACTGACTCAAATGTTAATCTCTTGGCAACACCCTCATAGACACAGCCAGGATCAATACTTTGTATCCTTCAGTCCCTTCAAGTTGACAGTATTAACCATCGCAACTACTGAAAAAGCATTAAAATTTTGTAAACATTAATGATCTTCATGTATCCTGTTTGTAAGTAAATTTGAAATTTAAAAAATTTGTTTGATGTTAGAAGACAGCAATAAATGTAGAAAGTTAAAAACTTTGCTTAGCCAATAAATTCAGTGATCTCTATTAATAGAATGGTTATACATTAAATAAACAAAGAAGGGGACAAAAGATGGGTATCCTAGGATATCATCAAGCTGTTCATCAGCTTTAAAATTTCCACATCTGATTGAACATTTTCCTGCCTTGTGAATTATCTGTAAACATTTTTTTGTTTAACTGTGTCTTTATAGAAACAGATTGTGAATCATTAACTTAAACTGAGAAACATTCTTAAAGGATACTTGATGCTGTATTTTGGAAACCACATAATTTGATATTCTATACAGTGTCTACTAGTAATGTGAAGAACTGACTCACAGACAGACATAACAGTCCAAGAATGAAATCATTCACACCCAACTTCATGTAAGAGTGGAGTCTCTCTGATTCTTTTTCTGCAAGGTATTTTTAAACTATTTAGATTATTTTTTATGGATGTTTCTACTTGGTCTCTTTGCAGAAAAAGAAGCTATAACCTGAAAGTATGTGAAGTTCTGTTTATTTTATAGTGTTCTTTTATGTCATGCTAGCAAAATGTTTTTAATATAAATATGGAAACTGGGATAAGATTCTTCTTCTTGTAAGAAACATATTTTCCTAAGTGGCATTCATTTGAAATAGATATCATTCAGAGAAAATGGCTTGTTCATACTTCTGTGGATCGTTCACTGACAATATGAAATCTGTCTGAAAATAAGAAGGGCATATCGACAATAGGGAAAGAATTAAAGTTTCTACTAACCCCTGTCAAAAAAAGAAAACCAGAGTAAAGTTCTGAGCACTTCTAATGCTAGGAGACTGTCTTAGCTTAGTTTCTCTCCAAAAGCAGATCCTGTAACATGGACTTCCATTCAGGTTATTTATTTGGGAAATGCTCCCTTGGAACAGGAGTAGGGTCTCGGGAGAATAAACCAGGGAAGGAGGGAAAGTCAGTGGAAGGATGTGTTATCATGTGATCCATCACTCTAAGGACTGGAGCTTAGTCATTTTGAGACACCCTCTAATGTACATCTGAGGGGCCAAAGGAAGAAAGATTTACCTGCTGGCTTCCATTTTCCACTGGTTGATGGTATCCCATTGAGTGTTAATGCCTCTGCATTTGAGTGTGTGCATGCACAAATACAAAGCAGGCTTCTACATGTGTACCAGGCTGCTGCATCAAAGGCAGGAAGCAAGAGAGACAGACCTTGCCAGCCTTCCTTTACAGGACTGCACCATAGTTGTGGCATGAGTCAGATGTGAGGCTAAGGGGGTGAAAGGCAATGCCCAAGAGGTGTCCAATGCAGGAAAAAAAAAAGTACAGACTGTGGTAGCATGTTGCCTCATGTCAGTTGATCATGTCAGTTGCATGGGGCCAAGAAGAGTAAGGACCCAAAACATGGGAAAGTATTAGACTCTAAAAAAAACAAAAACCTAGCTTAATTTGAAATAGAGGAGCCAACGAAAAACAGAAACATAAATTTGAAGAATTCATAAATGCATTCACTCAGCATGTATTTACTGAGCCAAGTATTATGCTAATGGGAGGTGCCAGCCCTCAGGGAACCTAGTGGAGATGACAGGCAGTTATCAAGCCTGCTCAGTCAAGTGTGGTAAGTAGCTTGTGGGAGAAAGAAGAGGCCATGAGTCCCCATAGGACCCCCATAGGGTCCTCATTCCAGAATTTGATGGGGTGTAGGAGGTTAGGGAAAGCTACTCGGATAAAGTGGCCTAAGTTAAGATTTCAACAGGGGATGGAACACAAGCACTAAGTGCTCCAGGTAGAGCAGAACATATTCAGAAGGCCTGGTGGCAAAGAGTGCAGCTGGAATTTAGGGCAGGGCCAGATGCAGCTGGCTAATAAAGGTTTTGCAAATCATGATAAGGAGTTTAGATTTTTATCCTGAAGGTAATGGAAGACCATGAAGAGATCTTAAGCACTAGCAGGCATCAGCAGATGTGTTCTTTTACTCCACATTATAAAGAATGAATGGGAGTTGGTTAAGAGCAGTTAGGAAGGGTTTGCATGCAGTAATCTAAGCAAAAGATGATGATAGTCTGGACTAGGGTAATGGCAGTGGGCAATGGAAAGGAAGTCGATGGATGCAAAAGACATTCAAGAGGTAGAACCCACAGAATTGGGTGATTAATTGTGTTTGGTGATGGGGAGGGAGAGAGTTTGTGAAGACAGTTGTGTAGGTTCTGACAGAAACTGAGTTACTGCTGACTTCATTTCTGAAAGAGAAACACAGGAGGTAGAGCAGGTTTTGCAGAGAATAGTGAGTTCAGTTCTGGACATAAAGGTGTAAAGTGGAAGGTGTAAAAGTGGAAATAAAAGTGTTTGTGAGACATCTGGCAGAGGTGTCAAGGAGGCAGTTGGACATATAGGTCTGAAACTCTGATGAAATCTAGAAGGGAGCCACTGATTTGGGGGATGTGATCCATGAATGGGAGCCCTAAGAATGAGTGAGATTACCATCTGGAGTGAAGAGCAGAGGACAGCCCTGAGGGCCCAGCATATAATGACTGAGCAGATGAAAAATTCCATTGGAGGCCAGAGAGGGAAGAGGAAACCCAGAGCATGGAATCAAGAAAGGCACGGGAAGCATTTTCCAGAAGCAGGAGCCAGTGACAGTGTCAGATTCTGCTGAGAGGACCTGAGAAATATCCTTTGACAATCTTGGTGAAGACCTGTTTTAGTTTTAGTGGGAGTAGAATCGTGGCTTTAAAATACAGTGAAAGTAAAGAAAGTGGCCATAACGAAACTTGATTTTGAAGACACTGGCTAGAGTGGTAAGTCTGATGGAGGAAGGGGGTGGGTGAGAGGTTTGAGCATTTTCAGAAGCTGATGGAGGTCAGGGAAGGGAAAGAGTAAAGATGTAGAAGAAAGATGAAAACACGTCAAGGTCCTTGAGAAGGAATGTAGCATAAGAAAGATCAAGAACATAGATGGGAAGTTTAGCTTTAGAGAGAAAGACCCTTCCTCTCTTAGGAGAGGATGAGGAAGTGCTCAGTGGGAATGAAGATAAATATATTGGTGTGGCAATGGTAGGTTGAGCACTTTCTCACTTGATGCCTTTTCTCTTCGCATTGAAGCATGTGCTGGTGAAGAGAGAGGTGAGAGGTTTGAGCAGGTGTGTTAAGTAGCTGCTGAGAATGAGATGGAGCCGATGGCCAGGCCTGGGTAAGACTGGCGGTGATGACATCTACGTAGATGTGATGCTTCTTCAGCAGCCTGGCTTTTCCGGGATTGGGAACTTACCAGGCCATGGCAGGGAGAGAGCAAGAATTTAAGACTTATGACAAAGAAATGGTTCTGAATTCAGTTAGGAAGGAACTGAAGAGAGGACAAATATGCCAAGATGACATAGAAACGGTCAAAGAATTGGAAGTCTCTGTAAGAACTAGAGTAGTGGAGTATGTGAACAAGCTGGAAAGATAGGAAATGCTGTTGAGAGCGAGTATCTGATTTTACTCTTTCAGAGGTACGACAAGCTGTAGCCATGGTATTGGGAAGCTAACGTAGCATTAAGGTGAAAGTCATTGAAGAAGACTGAGGCAGCCAAGACAACATCCACATTGTTTAGCAAAAGCCGACCATGGCTGGGTGCAGTGGCTCACACCTGTAATCCCAGCATGTTGGGAGGCCAAGGTGGGCAGATCACCTGATGTCAGGAGTTCAAGACCAGCCTGCCCAACATGATGAAACCCCGTCTCTACTAAAAAGTACAAAAATTAGCTGATGTGATGGTGTGTGCCTATAATCCCAGCTACTTGGGAGGCTGAGGCAGGAGAATTACTTGAACCTGGGCGATGGAGGCTGCAGTGAGCCGATATTGCACGACTGCACTCCAGTCTGGGTGACAGAACAGGACAATGTCTCAAAAAAAAAAGAAAAAGCTAGCCATGTCAGGAGGTTTTTGTTTCTTGGCACCATTTAGGTATAAGAATGGTAATGTCCTCATGATGCTCCTTTTCATTCACCACATGGTTCTAATGCTGCCAACCCCCAATGAACATAAAGGAGCATGAAGTTACTCGTTTGTATCAATATATTATGGAGAATAAATAGATTACAGTGTGTTAGGCAATGATACTTTTGGATTCATGTGATCCTTAGGACATTAAGTACGATGCACTCCATTACTTTTTGTTATGTAAAAGAAAATGACTGTCTTGACCCAGTAAAATGATTTCATACCCCGCTAAAAAGATCACAGCCCACAATGGAAAGACACTAGTTATCTCAACTTTTAAAGCTATGTGTTAGGTTTCCAAATTTGTGGGTGTATGGATATTAACTGTTAAAACGTGAGGTTTTCAGTGCCCATGAACATGATTTTCCTTTGCAGAAAAGATGATTCCAAGGTTTCCTTTAATTTTAGAAATTAGTATTCAGCTCATTAAAGTAACAATCTATTAAAGTAACATCTGTTTCTTCTTTAAAGGTTTAAATGCAAATTACAGATGTTATTTTCAATGTATAAGTCTTGCAAATTTTAGCAATTATTTTTAAGGGGCTTTTGAATAACGTTTGCGTTTACAAAATGCTGATTAAATTTCTTTAAACATTTTAAGCCTCTTTTATAAACTTAATATATTCAGTTTCCTTCTTAATTCAATTATCTGACAAAGTATTCATATAAACCTAATGAATTATATTTATAGACACAATAAACCTAAATTTCTACTTAGTGTGAAATCACAAGTCTAAATCAGTTATTTACATAGCATTTCATGTTGGAATCACAACTTATTGTTTACATAGAAAATGTTCAAGAGTACACTATACAAACTGTTGAAACTAAGAAATGAATTTTAGCAAGGTTGCAGGACATAAAAGTTAATCTACAAAAAATCAGTTGTATTTGTACATGACCAGGTGTTCCCCTGCCTCACTATTTGGTCTGCTCCATGAAGTTGGCACCTCTTAAGGCCAAGAGGTTTCTATCTTGACTGCCTGTGTATTGCATTAGCTCTTAAGATCTGTCATTGATTCCTTTTTAACTCTAAAGAGGTTTGAACTTGATGGAACCCTGCATTCTTTCATGTTTTTAGAATCACTCAAATCTTAGGAATATTGGAGTTACAGCTAGTTGAATTTTAGGTATTGCTCATGACATTTTCTAATTATTCATTTACAAATTCCAAAATTGTTCTATTCACAATAATGTTACTTATACCGAATACTTGACCATTGCTATATAATACCAAGTAACCGGAGCATGAACACTGAGTATTTTAGTATATAAACTAGAAATCTAAATACAAGTTTTCTAGTTCTGTCAGTCATTAGCTTTGTGACTAGGCAGACCACAACTTCTCAGCCTCAGTTTCACTGTATGTGAAGTGGGAAATTCATACCACATAAGTTAAGATCGTAGTATGTTTTATGATCTATGAATCTTTAAGATTCCTTTGTGAGAATCAAGCTGTTTAAAAGCTAAAATGCATTACACAAATGAAAGATATATGATTCCAAAGTACCCACATTAGTGTGTACCTAGCGGCTTTCCATAACTGTGCTGAATTTTACATACTGCCCTTTCATCCACCTTCTGTCTTCCTTACTATTGTGATCAGATTAAAGTTGCTGTTTTAGGGGACTTCACTCCTAGAATAGGGTTTTCCAGACTGTCAACTGTAGTCCCCTGTAAGACATGCACTTTACATTGAGACATAATACTCACTTTCATGTATTTATGCACACGCACACAGCTGAAACAAAAATGTGCTAAACAGTACTCATCCTCACTCATCTGGTACACTCTGGTATTTTTTTAATATGTTCTGGTTTTTAACATTTTTAAGAAATGCTGGTCACAATGCATTACATGAATTTCATGCCCAGGACCACTCACAATTTGACAAACACTAGCCTGGGAGAACTTGGTGGGGAGGATTCTTACTCCATTTCTGCCATGAATTCTATTTTAGTGATAGCAGTGATTGCTGTGATTAATACATATTGGTTCAAGCATTTTGCTAAAGGATTATCATGTATCATCTTATTTTAACTTCACAGTGACCCTCTAACTCTTCTTTCTAAATAAATATTCATGAGGCCAATGACTGATTAGAAATAGGAGGGATTTGGGCAGGGTGGTGGGGAGGGAGGATGAAGAGGGATGGATGCAAAAATGCAGTTAGATAAAAGGAATAAGAGCTAGTATTTGGTAGCACAACAGGGCAAGTATAGTTAACAATAATTTATTGTACATTTCAAATTAACTGCAAGAGTGGAATTGGAATGTTCTAACACAAAGAAATAAGTGTCTGAGGTGCTGGTGTCCCAATTACCCTGACTTTGTCATTACACATTGTGTATGTGTATCAGAATATCACATATGCACCTTTATGAGTATGTACAACTATTGTTATGCATCTGCAACTAATATATGCACATTATAACTATTATCTGTGCATAAACAAGTTTTAATTTTTAAATGAGGAAAAAATGAAATAGAAGGGATTCAGGATGATAAGAGAATTCTTGTCACTGGAAGGACCTATGTAAATTACTAACTAGACATCTCATAGCATTGGCTAGAGACAGTTCTGTGCCAAATAACAGATAGGTGCATCCAGGCTCTGGACCTGAAAGGTGAGGTTGAACTACAGAAGATGCTGTCTCAGCCAAGTTACTGTCCTGTGTGGCCATATTTGAGTGACCAGTTACTACCCTAGATGCCGTCAATGGAGAGATCCACTTTCTTAATGCTGGTGATACTAATAAATAAAATACCAGCTTTACACATAGCTTGCAGTTTGTTTTATTCTTATTATGTATACACACATATTAGCTGTGGGTGAGAAGCATCACTTGTAAATTGGTGAGATGACAGATTATTTTCCTCCTCTGCTCTTCTACAGTAGATTTAGACTTAGGACTGTAGCACAGCTCTTTATGTTTTTTTTCTTTTAAACTTTAAGTTTTGAGATCCATGAGCAGAACATGCAGGTTGGTTACATATATATACATATGCCATGGTGGTTTGCTGCACCTATCAAGCTGTCATCTAGGTTTTAAGCCCCGCGCACATTGGGTATTTGTCTAATCCTCTCCCTCTCCTTGCTCCTGACCCCTTGACAGGCTTTATGTTCTTACAGAAGGTTTACTATCAGTTAAGATTTTAATATTTTGTATATTTTACTAGGGTCAAATTTGGTTATTGGTTAACTACATCCAAAGATTATGTCCTCAAGTAGATATTTAACTGAAAACTATCCAAAACTAAATTCTGTTCTGTAGTATTACGCAATATAGTTTATTTTAGCAAACTACATAACTATGGGCTGTATTTTTAAAATAACTCTTTACTTTTGTTTTCTTTGCAACGTGACTGTTTTTGTCTGCCAAGTGTCTGGTTTCTCCACATGTGTCTGCCTTTTGAGAAAGATGTGACCTTCTAGGCTTGTATTTGGACACACTCTAGACTGAAAGACCATGCTTATTTATTTTGTAATACAGTCAAAGATGCATTTGAGTGTCAGGGAAATTTCAAATAAATACATTTCTTTTTTTTTTAATCTTCATTTTTCAGGTATCATTTAATTGTAAGTGGCACAGATAATTTCATCAGCACAGATAATTTCTTTGATGAGCCAACAGCAGAGAAGTTTAAATACAGGAATCTGAGCCTTAATGTCCAGAACTTTTGAGTTCTAATTTCACATTTAGATCTAAGTTTTCTTAGTAAAGAGCACAGTTTCTATCTCTTCGAGAGTACGTTCTGAAGTGTGCTGATTGCTTAAGAAAGAATGTGATAAAAGTGCTCTGTGAACTCTGTAATGATACTGGAGCCATTTGAACTTCTCATTGGTATTTTTCTCACCTGCCATCTGTACTGATCGTATAAATCCAAAGCAAGTGATTGCTCATATAAGAGCTTTGATCTTCATTTTAAAGTAATGACATATAATTCCTCAAACCCTCAAATTAAACCAAAAACTATTTTTCTAGGTTAATGGCACTGCTTAATTTTTTGACCTTGACCTGTGCAACTTTGAAGTTAGAGAGTATTGGGGAGGAGGGAGGACTAAATACCATGATATACTAACTGAATGTAAATAAGTATACTTGAACTAGTTTACCACATTTTCATAATCCTTATTTAAAATAACGTGTTTTTAGAAGTTGCATGTAGCCCAGTGATGATAAATTGAACTGTATTTTAATGTCTCTTAAAAAACATCCTTGTTCAAGAATCTATTATTGTGAATTCATTGATAAAACAAAGGCTCTTTTGCAATGAAGATGATCAATCACTGTGTTATATTGTCATTTTTAAAAATAGAGTTTTGGAATAGTTTTCTTAACATTTAAACTGCATTCAAGATGACAAGAAAAAGTAGAAGTACCATTTAGTTGATTTTCATGTTTTGAATTTGCTGGTGTTACTAGAGTTTGCTTTTGGAGCGTAGTCCTGACTTTAAGCTAGAAACTATAGCTGTTTCATAACTACACACTTGAAAGTATTTTTGAAAATGAATGATTCCTTAAAATTGTAATTTTTTTCAAGAGGAAAGGAATGTGCAGAATGGAAAAAGCAGTGCTTTATAGTACTGTTTTATTTCTAGACACAGTACTTTGTTTTTCAAAATACATTGGAGGAATAGTTGATATTTTAAAAAATATTTAACAGAAACATTTAGATTAAAAGAACTGTGCAGTAGTGCTGTATATAGGACCTTCTGATTCTGTAGTTTTTAGTTACTATTATATAATAGGTTCAAGACTTGAAAAAAGTGCCTGGATGTAAGAAGAGTTTGTAAAAATTTGTTTTAAATTCTAAAAAGCTGGAATTTACTTAAATTCTCAACTTTTAGGGACTTGTGAATAAATCATGTAAGCTGAGCATTGTTAAGACCGGGACTTGGTTTCTGTGTCAAACTCTGTTAGAATTGATAGGAGACACAGTAGAGAATCCCAAGCCTGGCCTGGAGCAAAACAGTTGTTTTTACTGCTCTTATTGTCCAGAGTTTTACTGTATTGATGATAAAATTTTGCCCTAATTGACTTGGTTGCTGATTATCTTGCTTACTGAATGACAAGAAGGGAGTTTTAATATTTTTATGATAGTGTCTCCTATGCCTTTTCATTGTTTAACCATTTCTTCAAAGTAGACTTGAAAAATGCGGTGTAATGAAATGAAAACGAAAACCAAGAACGTTAGGTCATTTGGGGAGATTTAAATCAGCAGGTAACAAATGGATTCCATTATGAGCAAATGTAAACTAATGAAAGCACAGCAGAAGCTCTGAAGTACATAGTACATTCCACTGTACTGGTAGCACAGAAAAAGGGAGTGGGTCCAATAAAGATAAAAGCAAAACACCAAAACCTGAGTAGTTATAAGAGGTTTAAAGAAAACATTCTTTCCTCTGAGCAGGAATATGGCAAAGCTTATTCTCTTTAGCACTTTTTGTGTAACACCTCAGAGAAGTTTGCTTTAAGTGGATTGCATGTTCCAACCTAGTAGTCAAAGAGAATGGAATCAAAAATCTTAGTTGATTATGCACATTGAGTTTGAGACCATTAACCAACAAGTTTTTTAAGTAGCTGCAAAGCAATTTGTAGTTCATGGCTATCTCCAAAGTATCTAAATTCTGCTCAAGCGGTTGACTTTGGCTGTGACTTACTATCTGGTTTGGGCCCAAATTCCTCTCACCAGACAAATCATCATTTGAGCTTTAGCGGTTACTGAAAGATCTGGAGCTTGGGTATGGAGCATGAAGTGTCTTTGTTTCTGGAATTCTGGCGTCTCTGGAGAAGCAAACACAGGCAAGTTGAGGCTGTGAGGCGTGAGACAGGGCCTTTGATTCCAAATAAGTCTCAGGCTTTTCTGATGGGTCGCTTGCATTAGCATCACTTTTTACATTTTATTATGGTTAATTAACAAGTTTTATGAAGATTTCAGATAATGCCGTTCTTGTTCTAAAAATGGATCAACACAGCACATTTTAAAGTGATCATGACCTGATTAAACATTTATAACACATTTAGAAATGAAGAAAAATAATCCAAGGATGATTCAATTTGAGAATTCAGACGTTGAGTAATAAACATGTGGTACTAATTAACAAGAAAGTTGATAAAAGTGAGTAGTTGGCTCTGCAGATGTCTTTTGTTGCTTGTCTCCGAAGAACATGAGATGAAGATCATTCCCATGAACCTCAGACATTTATTGGATGCCTGCTTGGCACTGTATCTTTGTCTTTGTATCCCCAATGTGTAGGGCACGTGGTGTCTGGGCAGGAGGTATACAAAGTATAAATTCTGTTCCAGCCCTCAGGGAGTTTACTGTCATGTTGGGAAGGCTGTCCGTCCACTTACAACATGATAAAGAACAACCAGAATATTGTCCTCACAAATGACAGGGATTTTCTGAATTTAAAAGCATCACTTTTAAATGGTTATAATAAAGAAGAAACTAAATTCACAGTGTAATGGTTTACAGAAATAAAGTCTCTGAGATGTGCAACTGCATTTTTCTGAGTATGTTCAGACCAAAGTGTAAAATGAATGTCATGTGCATTTTCTTTGCTGCTAGCTTTTTTCAAGCATTGAGCTGTTTTACTCATTCCATTTTGGTCTCTAAATTATGAGAGCAGATAGAAATGAATGGAAATGTACAATCTTTGCATTTTTCAAAAAGGACGTAAGAGTTAAATTTCTTCCAATTTGTTTGCATAAAAGAACTTGAAAACATTTACTGTAACCATTAACTCTGTTCATTGGCCTTTGCTCTCCTACCATTGTTTGGGATTAAAAATAAAACCTAAAGTGTATTTCATGTCTGGAGTATGTGAACAAGCTTTAGAGCCCTAAGATAAACCAGATAATGGCTGGTGATGCTGGGATTAGAAGATGAGTTTCCCTGTAGCCTTTCTTCCTAGGTAAGTACTAACTATGTTCATATTAGGAATGGTTCTGTAGTTTAACCGAACTGTCATTACTTCGGCATTCAGAAAATCACTAGAGATGGTTGTGTGTAACTTCACTTACCTCAGCTTTTTGTGACATTTTTTGAGGGATCTAATTTGGTGTTTTGTTTGTTTCTCCCCCCTCTTCCCCCCAAGCCTTGGTTTCATTCGCTCATGTTAAATGTTTCTTTATTTAGAATGTTGTTTTACAAGCTTTTACTAATTAAGTGCTGTTCTTGCTTTAAGGCTTCAGTGTTTTATGTGCAAGATGTTTTAGGCATTCATTCATTAATTTAAGATTCTTTTAAAGAATGAATGTGTAAAGTCTCATTTTGAAATTGTGAACAATGAAAGGTCCTAATTAGATTTTCTTTTTCTTCATTTAAGGAAGTATCTTATAAATCTCCCACTCATCTTGAACAGTAAATAAGAATCAACCACAATGAGTTACTGTTTTATTAAGTCAGATCAGGCTTATTAAAGTTTGGCTTTATTGATCAAAGAATAAAGTTTATAGCATTGTTTCAATTTTAAACCACAAAGAATTAATTGGTCTTGATCGAGAGATCCAAGATGGCCGATTAGCAACAGCTCAGGAATCTAGCTCCCAGTGAAAGCGCAGAGAACGAGTGGACGCCGCACTTTCCGACGAATTTTTGTTGCCCACAGACTGGGAGATTCCCGGCAGAGGAGCCACACAGGTCGCCAGCGCGACTCTTTTGGCCGGCGTGGCTGTTTTGCCGGCGCCCCAGCGTGGCACTTCCCGGTGTGGAATATACGGGACGGTCAGGCTCGGCAGGTCCCATCCCCACAAGGAAAACAGCAATTGGAAGCGCTGAGGACTGA